>JAOXYM010000018.1:16280337-16295844 GCA_028567055.1 Leptatherina wallacei
GATAGATAGATAGATAGATAGATAGATAGATAGATAGATAGATAGATAGATAGATAGATAGATAGATAGATAGAATAATTTAACATAAAATTATTACTGTTAATGAAAGCTTGCATCTTGTACTTTTCCTCAGTGCACGCTAATGTGCTTGTATCTTCTGCATGTCTGCAGCTGAGTCTGACTTTGCATCAGTTTAACAGCCTAATCATGTTCGGCACAGAATACTAAGTAATCAGCTCATCATAGAACAGTAAATTGATCAAACAGCTTATTTTCAAGAGTCAGAGAAACAGCAGTGGAAACAGCTTGCATAATTTCTGCTGCGCTGCAGTCTTGCATGTTTTTCAGCACCACCACGCTTGAATAGATGAGTGGTATGGCTGTGTGCATGGGAGAGATGCACAAGACTCACCGAGACACAGCGGTACAGGGTAGTTCCATCTTCTGACAGGTCCAGGCATGCAGGTGATATGCGCATTACCCTGGAATTGGAAAAGCAACCAGTTTATAGTCATACAACTTCAGATAAATTAGCACACATTAGCTTTAAATGCTTTGGTTAAAAAGTTATTGTTATGCTCAACAATCATGTATTCTAATGGCAAGAAATCATACATTAAATAAGGGGCAAGGAAGGCATCACTACAAATGTACAGTATACCAAACACACCACATCAGAGACATCCATTATTTAGGAGTAGTGCAAACCATACCAGAATTCTATTTTTTTGTTAAAAAAACACCAAGATTTGGGTTTCCTTTTCAAATACTTTTTGCTTGTGCAGCCAGGGGATAAAATGAGTGAATGTTGGCACATCAGAAAACATGAGCAAGCTTTAATGATTCCACATACAAATCTGGCAGAGGATTCAAATGAACCTGTAGTGAGTATGTGTATTTTGTATGTCTGGCATGCAAAATCTGCAGCACAAGTAGAACTTTTACCTGAAGAGAGTATCCTTGTTCACATGAAAACTGTACAACATCCCCCACCATGAATCTGTCTCCATGTCTAATTCCATAGTTTGGAGTTTGAGGCTCTGGACATGACTCCAGACCAATGGCTAAATGAAAAAAAGAAAAGAAAAAAATCTCAGTAATTGATCTGGATATAATTCATTAGCCGCAAATAAAGCTGTCTAAACACTTACCTGTATATTCCAGGTGAAACCCAGCAGCTGAGACACTAATATCAGAGCTGAAGCTGAGATAGAGGTTGTTAGATGTACTATTCAGGAGAGGGGGGATAGTTGTGCCTGAGAGCAAAGAAAGAAAGCAAGGAAGGGATAAGGATTTTTCTTATTTCCTTCTAACCAAGGCTGAAAGCAAATGATCTTATTTATAAGAAGCAAAGAAAACAATACAAGCCTCCTGAACCTAAATTTTTTCCTAGTAAAGAGTTCTTCAACTAGAGAGAAGGGAATTACTTTTATTTGAGGCATCTACTTTATTTGAAAACCCTTTTCAAATGTTGGCCTGACCTACTTAGAGAGGCAAAGCAAAGTATAAAGCATATTTAAAAAAAAGGTACTGCACTATTGATGCAAAGCTGGGCCTACACAATAACATATTCCATGACTTACTTTATGGGAAAGGAATATTAGCTTGCTCTTATCTCCTCATCAGTGGAAATATTCTTGTGGGAGATAAATATACATGAAGATGTTTTTTTCTTTTTAAAAAAAGTCTCAGTTTGACATACGCAACATTTTAGTTCAGTGGCAGGTGTATTATCAAAACTTATCAAAGTTGAGTGATTCCTCTGAATGAACACTGAATTAGGTCAGTGAACGTTATTGGCTGCCTGTTGTGAGGGGAATTCATAAGCAGGATTTCTAAGCATCTGCAGCCCCCTCCACAGCTCGGTTTCACATCCTAGAGGAAATCTAATTCATTATTGTCAAGAACGATGATTAATAATTAACGGCATTGATTTAACAATATCTGCTATTGGGGGATATATGGTAGAATTAATCAAGAGCTGTAATTAACCTCAATGAAAGTTTTATCTCCCCCTGCATGAATTTACTCATTAATGATTGTTACATGGAAACAAAATCCTCTTACTGTCATTTTATTTCTCATCACATGATCTCTTCTCCGGTTTGTCACAAAAATGTCTACCTGTAAAGCCTTCTTATAGATTATTTAATACAACTAGGAGATACCCAGATGACGTTGCTTCCTTAAAAGCATTGTTACTATCCCAGAAGAGAGGTGAAAATGAGTTGCTGGAGCAGCAGAGCAGAACTTCCACTGCAGTCAGAATGGACATTCAGGCGAGCTACACTAATGGCACATTAATGTACAAAACTGTTCTTGGGAGTCTGTCAAGTACTCTTTTTGTTCTTGCAAGCAGGGATAAAAGCAGAAGTGTGGTATTTTTTTTCTTTATACAAGAATGAAAAATAAGCATTAAAATCCATGGCTGAATAATAGGTTAATAATATATACAGAATATACTCATAAGCTGATGTCACTAATGTCTTTTTATAAAGACGTGTTTCAGATTCAGATTTTCTGGATGTGCAGTTTTAAATCCTATATTATGACAAAATGTTCAAAGCCACAAAAAGGACGTATGATGATGTAAAAATTCTGCCATAGATAGATGTTAAGACTGCAAAACGCTCACACCTGAAAATCTCTGTGAAATCTGATTTTGGGTTACTAAGCTTTACGTTCAAGGTGATAAATCAATGTACAGTAAAACATGCAGCCAGGTTTACATTTCCTATACAGTATCCAGATAGCAGACATGTTTGGGTAGAATCTGGGCTACTTTAGACTCTTTTTCGTGTGGGCCAGAAGTGGACCAGATGTCAGTTGTATTATAACAAGTCTTCTGTTGGCCACATATGGTTCAAATGCCAGTTGTTGGCCTGGATGTGGATTACACAGGTATTTTGTGGGTCAGAAGTGGTCCTAATATGGGAAGCCTGCCTTTTGGCAATTTTCTTGTGGGCCACATGTAGTGATCATGCGGCTGAGTTTTGGCAGCCACAATCAAGTCAAGGCCAAATTTGGGCCAAACAAAAATGTACATATGGGCCTATCTGGAATAGTTTCTTGCAATATTCAAAGGTAGGATTGTACTGTGTCTTGAATGAGTTAAACAGCCTCACAGACAATTTCTCAAAGGTTTTCATCTCAAAGCATTAGAAAAAAGGTAAGTATTGGTAATTACTGTGCTTCACAGATCATCTTACAGGCTGCTTAAATACCTATTTTTTTGACAGAATTAGCCTCTAAGAGGATCAGTTAGTTATGTGACAAATCTATCATATGTCTTTCAAGGAATTGCGGATAAACAAGCAGTTGTGTCACTCGGCTCCTGCTGGGAGATGCAGAAAGCAACCAGTTTAGCTCTAACAGCGCTCTTACTGGAAATAACTACAAAGCCAACAGTGCTTGTTGTTCACAACAACGGGACAACCTGTGATGTTTTTCCAGCATCTTTTTTTAAATCAATTTTCTGCTTTGTTATGTTGAGTAAAAAGCTTGTGAAGGGGCTCTGCCTCAAAAAGAGACCTCTGATATATTCAGCTCTGAGCATAGCCACTACTAACCTGTTTTCCATTACTTGATTTAAAAAAAATAAAAAAAACACTGCTCAGTGATGCTTCACTCTCAAATTGCTTTTAAAAAGCTCACATTTCAGTTCTAAGGGGACACATTATCAAACTCTCACTGAAAGTTTTTATGATGTTTGCTGCCAAGCGTGCAAATGCATGAGACACTAGAAAATTTAAGTTTTTGTTTACCAGAGTAGCTGCCCAGTCTTGGAGCATGGTTGTCGGCACCATCGTAGAAATCCAACGAGTCCCAGTTATGCTCAGTCGCAAAACTTACTACTTGTATCTGGATAGACAGACAGGAAAAGAAAAAGACAGGAAAGAAGACAAATTGTTTTCATTAGCATTGGCTTAACTGTCTTTAGTAAAAGGATCTTAATTGCGGTTTGACTGCAACGGAAGAAATGAACAAAAAAAAGTTTTGTTAATCTAGATACACATGATGTATAACAGGGCAATTCAACTACATCTTTTAGCTTGGCCAGATTTTCAGATGAACAAATTTAACAGGGCCAGAAATTGTCTTCGACCAGTAAGTAGCGGATACAATCAAACATTTTTTATGGTAAATGTTACACTTGTTTTAATTTAGTTTTGATTTATCGCTACATGTATCATAGCATACCGTCTTGTACTATGCTAATACACCTCGTGTTGTAAAATGCAATCAAACTGCAATTTTGGATCTTTTTTTCCCCTTTCAGAGTTTTTTTCCTCACTTCGTGGCTACTGGTTACTTTTAAGTATCAGTATCCATCAATTCAAATTTCCAAACAAACTTAAGTCCACTATCTTTTATTTATGTTGAACCATAAATAAATTCAACTCATATCCATAGTTTAATAATTATGTTCATATTTTGCCCTGGAATCTCCAGAAAGAATGTGTGGGCAATAGTTAGGAATTTTTGGGAGACGGACTGGCGGTCCGTCACCAAAAAAGGTCCGGGTGTCACCCGTGATTTTTATTTCTGGTTGCCACAGTTTAAAGCTCTGTGTTGGCAGAATCATAAGCTTGGCCCCACGGAAGTTGGTTCTGGGCCGCATGTAGCCCGCGGGCCACCAGCTGAAGAGCATTGATGCATAATAATGCAAATTAAAAATAACTTATGAAAGTGGGCTGTTTCCAAAACAATCATTTGCTGTTGTCTAATACAAGAGGAAAAACTAAATGTCGTGAGGTGTCCGGTAAATATTCACATCCGGTAAATATTCACAACTGGCTCCACTTTGTGTAAGAGGCATCTTTGCCTTTGTATTTGTCCGTGAGAGCAGTTTAGCTTACACGCAATCAGGCCTTATCTTTCATGATTAGATCCTATCTAGTTATCTCGGATGGCCCTTCTCTCAGAAACCATCCATCCATTCATCCTACTAATAATATCTTATCTTCGCTGAGATCCTGCCTGCTCAGCTTTTAAGCCAATGATACATAGGTCAACCGGGAAGCAGCGTGTGACAGTTACAACCTGTATTCCAGCCCCTTCTGGAACAGAGACCTTCCACACACAGTTCTGGTTGTTGTCATATGGCTCTGGGTAACCGGGCGACAGAATGGTCCCACGGCGAGAGGTCAATACACCCCCGCAGGGAACTGGGAGGTAGGTGGAAGTAAGCACATTGAGTAAAAGAGAGGAGAAAAGAGAGAAAAGCGGAGGTTAAAACAACACTTTGTCTACAAGTTCGTACAAGCCTTCCCCACTGCAGAGCTTGAACAGAGCTGCTTTTCAGTTGTCCTACACAATGCACAGTAAAAATTAGCTTCACATATATTATACCTATGCACGTTGGCAGGGTGTCATTCCATTGTGCCAGGTTGTCCGGTACACTCTCACAACGAATGGCGGTAGAGCCATGCAGCATGTAACCAGGATTGCACTCAAATTGCACCAAGGAACCAACGGCAAAGTCATTACCAAGACGTTTCCCGAAGCGTGGTTCCGGGACTGAACTGCACTGGGTGGAGCTGGTCCGAGGTACAGCTGAAGATGAGAAGGAAATACCACAATCCTTAAAATGCCTTAAAGGCACCAGGGATTCAAAATGAGCTGCCAAGGCTGCTTGTGGATGGCTGAAAATAATGTACTAAAACTCAATGTGACATTTCTGATGAAGCAAATCAAAGAGATAAATTTCACAGTGTAAATAATGTGGAAACTTTTAAAAAATGTACAATAGTTTTATGAGGGTAATTGATTTGTAGCTGATGTGTACAATCCAGTTTTGGAAAATCTCAAGCTTTTTAACATCCAATAAAATGTTTTTATTGGTGCAGGCTGCATTGATTTAGCAAAAATATACAGCCAGTAAAAAAAAAAAAAAAAAAGATATTACCTTGGTAGACGAAATGAAATCCCTTAGCAGTTTCTGGTCCAACTGTGGTAAACTTTATTGTAATCTGGTTTCCAGAACTTAGAGGGAGGGATTCACCTGAAGAGTGAAGGAAGAAAACAGTAAAAAAGAGATGAAGTCCGAAAGAACAAGATATGGTTCTGGCTTTGGTTGTGTCTATATAATTTTCTCTCCTAAATTGAAGCCAACTATCCCTCCTTACCAGAGTGGGAACCAGACAGAGAAGAGAGTAATGTGTTCTGTTGGGTTGGTCCATCATAGATCTCCACCACATCATTCAGAGATGTCTGGAACATCACAAACTGACCAAAGAGAACTGGAGACAAAAAAGGGAGAAAAGCAGAAAAAGAGATGAGTGAACCACTACCAAATGGCGGCAAATTATTATTCCATGCTGCTGCCTGAGTCTGACCTTCCAATGATAAAATTAACCTGTAATAGCTAATTTAAATGTTATTAAGCTGCAGTCAACTTCTATTTGAAGCAAACTATTGGCACAAAATTACATATCAGCACACTTAACAGTCTAAACATCACTTTATCTTCATCATACACTCATCAGACATCCTCCCTCCTTCACCCACCCATCAGTTGGTTATAGAGTATCAGTGTTGTCAGTGTGAAATGCTAATGTAGGCAAAAACTTACTTACATTTAGAAACATATGGCTGTGTGGCAGGATTTTT
Source organism: Leptatherina wallacei (assembly GCA_028567055.1). Taxonomy (NCBI): domain Eukaryota; kingdom Metazoa; phylum Chordata; class Actinopteri; order Atheriniformes; family Atherinidae; genus Leptatherina; species Leptatherina wallacei. The sequence goes on from JAOXYM010000018.1 coordinate 16,286,950, forward strand.
TCTTGCCTTTTCAATGTTTCACAAGCAGGAAAACTGAATGAACGGTCAACTTGATCTCAGTGCATAAAATATATTGGCCACATTGGTCCAAAGAATGTTGCTCAAAGAAGACTTAAAAAAGTTACAATCGCTACATTTTCATTTCTTAGTTCTCACAAAGAACCAGCTTACTCTAGGCCTCAATGTGTCATCGCCCTGACATTCACAGCAGTTTGTGCTTGGGGTGTTGCTAACTACGTCATCATCATCTCCACTTTCTAAACACTGTTATTTGGCCACAAAGGCACATAGGTAGGAAGGAGCAAAATGGTGGAGACTTTATCTATAAACCATGGACTGTGCCACTGTTATGTTTGGAAAAGTGGACAAATGTACTTATCACCCATTTTCTTGACTCGGCTGAAGAGGTATAAGAAAATGGGTGATAAGTACATTTTTTTGAAGCAGCCAAACTGTTCTAAAAGCGACAGGATCAATTGTGCATAGATGGATATCAAGTAATTACTAGTTACCCACTGCAGTTGTTATACATATCCACTACTTTTGACTTTTGCAGTGGTCAGACTTTAATCCAAGATGTTGTTTGAAGGCATTAGATCCCTCTGCTAAGTGGTGGGTATTAATATACAATCCTACTGTAGGTTTGAGGTCTTTTAATTTCTCAGTCTTGCACAATTCTCTGTGGTGAACAATTACTTATTTAACCCTTAAAACTCTGCTAGATCATTGGTGCCCTGGAGAGCTATCGCTTATATTATCAGCAATTTCCCAGAAAAAGTAGAGTGTAACTCTGTAGGGTGAACTGTGATGGATAGCTTATCCTTTAGGTGATCTATGGACGTTGTTTAGGCATTTATATCCTGCCCAGGAGGTTTTTAATCCAGCTGCAAAATGTAGTGTTTATTCAGAGACGCTATATGGTAAATCTACAATGATTGATCCATGATAACATGATTATTTATCACATTTTCATCATTAAAGATTGCTATCACTATTATGCTGCTAAGAGACCTCTATTTTGACCAGGTTATAAGTACAAAGTCACAACCTGTTAATCTGTTTTAACAAATTAGATTGACAGTAATGTCGAATCAAGAGCAGCCAAATATCAACAAGTAATTGGTTAGTTATATATCAGTCTAAAAAAAAAAAACTAAAATAATGGTCCTCTATGAAAGCCAAGAAGACATTTTTGATGCACAGAGGTGATAAAAACAAGCTAAGTTGGATTTGGTTTTGGGATGATAGAAGGTAAATAGTTGCACAAATAACAGTAAATAGCAAAATACACTTAGAGGAAAAAGTGTGAATGTGTAAACAGTTTCTGTTTTGTGTTTGTTTCAATGCAAATATTTTTTCTCCTGAAAGCCAAGACATGAGAATGATATGCAGATGAGAAAAAGCTTGGCCACTGTTGAGCAGCATTATTTCTACAAAGTACTGTATGTAAATAAATGGTCTTTATGGTGCCATATCAAATCACATAGTTTTTCATAATTTTTAGCACTCATAATATGACAACTGAGACTGGCCTGAAAAAAATTAAAATGTCTGTATGTTGAGTGTGCTTAAAAGGGTTGGGCTTCTACGTGCATTTTTAGATTAAGAAACCAGATATACCAAAACTAGCAAAAAAGAATACAAAATGGCTCAAAGTTTTAAGGGTTAAATAAAAAAAACTGTACTTGTATTTTCAACACACCAAAGAAACAACCCTCCCCCAAAAAAGTATAACATAATGATAAATTGCATTTATGTGAGGTTCTATCCATTTGACTACACACATACGCACATATATCACCTCTCCATCTCATCCACCCACTCGCTTTGGCCCCATGGGCTGAGTTGTAAAGGATTAAATCTGAACATTGCCAAGGATATATGGCTATAAGAAGGTCAGTGGCCACTTTGAACAAGGCTATTTCTCTCAGTAGATTTCCTTTAAAGCCAATGATCTCCTCTTTACTTTCATGCAAAACTTGATTCAATTCTAAATTAATGACAAGCAATACCAAGCAGATACAAAACTGTATTTTCAGTAAGCATTGAATCATCCCTGCAGAACCAAATGGGGCTTGGACTATGAAAATAAATAATCAAGAGAGTTTCACTCTAGAAGGTAAACTGAGGTCCCATTTTGCTAAAAAAACAACAACAACCAACCAAACAAACAAGTATATAACCTTGTTAACATGCCTATGAAATGTCTTATGTGTTATACGACTTATCATGAGCCATCAGCCATAAGTATATTGGTCAGGCTTTTTGCTTTTGATCTGCAGGGCACCTTTACAGTCTCAGAAAGGTGAGGTCATACATCCCATATGTTCCACATCGAAGATTGGAAGAACCAATTCTGACTATTTGCAGGGTGTCTCAGTACAGCAATGTCAAATGGGCTGTGAGCAAGTGATAAAATGAGGGACTAGTACAAGCCACAGTGATAAAATAGTGGTGGGCTAGCAATGACTCAACAAGGCTAATTGAGGGGCACTGGCCTTTATAGCCACTTGGCTGAGTTAGCAGTTGCTGTCCCTCTCCAATATGAGTTGCTGCTAGATGTAAGCTGCACAAGCACCATGGGGTGAGGAAGATCAATAAAAGCTAGGTGCTAGACAAAGGTTGGAATGAAAGCTTCCAATTATCTCTGAAACAAAATCTAACCTTCTTAGCCAACCTGATCTCACAGAAATAGGTGAAATAACCACAAGGTTCAACACTCAACACTTATTTACGTGTTTGTGGTACATAATTGTTAAAAATTACATGCTGGGATCATGGAAATGAGGGCAATGTTAAGTCAATGGAAAACTTGGTTGTGGTGTCTGCACGACTTTCCTGGTCCCAGGGGCGGCGGTCAAAGTTTCCCTTTCCGCTACCCTACTAGCTCACCCGGTGAAATCCTGAGGTGTACACGTCATCCCTAAGGGTATTCCCCAGACCCCAGTGGGATGTACACCTGCAGGTGTAGGGAGCATCCTAAGCAGAAGCTGCCCCCATTCCCATAAAAACGTGGCCTACGTTATACACTTTACTGTCATAATCAGGGAAATATTCACCTTAAAGGGAAGATGAATGCAACTGTGGATATCATCTTAATCATTTAATTGTTGAATGGGTGAAAATTTGTTTCATCCAAATTTGACAGCGCCCCCAGTTGGTGGTTATAACAGATGAGTTATTACATGACAGCTCAGGTCCAGAGCTCTGTATAACAGTTGGCCCTTTGATTTTAACCCCTTTTGTTTTTTGAATTATAAGCATTCAAAGAGGGAGCCACATAGACTGTTCATACTGACATATGTTATTCTCCAGATGGAGAGCTTTCCAATGATGTATTTGGTTTTGGTTTAGTTTTTATTTTTCCCATTTCATTGAGAGACCCCTTCAGAGAATAAGTTTGACAATTAAAGGTACACGCATAAAAGGTGTGTAACACAGGCTTCCTCCTGTGGCATCCGGACACAGCCACCTGCCATTCAGCAGCCTCATGGACTGCTCTATGACAGCGTCAAGTGGCTGTGGTACACTGTAATTTTGTTCCTCTGCGTGTTGGGAAAAGAGGTGAGCAGCCACAGGTGAGGGTACACTGGCAGCAGTTATTGTCCACCTTAGTATTAAGCTATGTGAATGGATTTCGTTATAAATCCTGACTTTAGTGTGAATGGGCGCATGCTCGACCAAGAGTATCAATATAAACTAGAAGCACTCAGAGATAAACCCCAAAGGGCCCGACGGCCAATCCAGTACCCCCTATATTCTAAACCTTCTGAACTTACAGATCCAGAATATCAACATGATCTGGGTCAACAATGAGGGTTATAATCCACCATGTTTCATCTTGTGATTTTTTATGTTTTTTTTTGCCATTGATTCTGGGCACTTTCTGTAGTTTAGAAGCTGTAATGGCAAAATGATCCCCATTTCCAAATAATAAATAATCCTTAAAAAAATTGCTGGATCCACGCACAAAAAAAAGGGCCAAACACAAGCTATCCACAAGAAGGCTTTTTAAATGGCCAAACCCTTGGAGGATTAATAACTGTTGTAATAGGACTTACTGTTATCTATGGTTTATATGGGGTATACTTTTGTGCAGTATAAATGGGTGTTGAATGAACATAGTGTCAAGAAACTTCCCGTCTGGTTAAAATTCAAATAAAAAGTGTTTACCATGTGTACTGGTACTTAAATAAATTAAAGCTGAGTGTGTAGGAGCTGCAAATATTCAACAGCACAGATTTCCAGCAGGAGGATGAATATACACCAGTATTCACACAGGTCCATAATTTTGTAAAATAATACTGCATGTTGAAAAAAGTTTAATATTCCTGGTAAATTTCTTTCTCATACTGAGACAACAAAGGATAGCCAACTGTATTTACATTCTAACACACACAGGGAGAAGTGATCACAGCAGTGTTGTCCCTCACTGTGTTTATCACATGGCTCATTGATGCCTCTACACTCCACTCACACACCCAGGAGAACTAGGCAGTCATCTGGGTTTTAAACTGTCCAGTAAAGTTTGAATCAATCCACTAGACGTGTTATCAGATGATTGAAAATGGTTCAGTGTTCTATTTAAAAGGCTTCTCAAGCTCTTGACATCAGACGGAGAAAACCTGGGCATCGATTCCCGTGGAGTTGCCATGCCTCCCGATGAGCTGCCTGAGTGGGTGTCTTCAGCCATGTCATCATCTAACAGAAGGTATAGCATCTCAAAAAGAGATATATGACAAAGGTTTTCCCCCACCTAGTGTTTTAACAGCAGGAGTTGTTTGCATGAATGGTGACACATAATCAACTATTCAATATAAGTCCAGTGAGTCAATTTTAACATCACTGATCATTTTGCAGTTTTAACAACATAGCTATCGTAAACGTGAGCCCATATCCATCAATTTGCTTTGAGATACAAATTAGATAAAAATAAATTATAACCTAATCATTTTCCACAAATGATAAATGAGAGCTCTCCTGTTTTATGTGAGAGATTTGGGATGGTAGGGCAAGGCAAGTTTAATTGTATAGCACATTTCATGTAGAAGACAATTCAAGTTTTGTCTTAATTTAACTGGAGAAAGTTCTGATACATCCAGTCTCTAATTTGATCAATGCATCTGATCAGTGACTGGATCGGATTATAGTCTCCCGGTGAGATGGTTATGTAGATTTGTGTGTCATCAGCACCATATTCAGTGTTTTTTCATAATTCAAGTGAGTGGGAGCATGTAGATGTTGAACAGCAGTGGCCCCAGAATGGAGCCTTGGGGAACTCCACAGGTTATTTCAGTTTGCTCAGATTTATAGTTACCTAAAGACATAAAGTAGTCTCTGTCTTTTAGATAGGACTCAAACCAATTAATTGCATTGCCAGAAAGTCCTACCCAGTTTCTCAACCGGTTTAGTAAGATGTTATGGTCGACCGTGTCAAATGCACCACTGAGATCTAGTGGTACCAGGACTGAAATGTCAAGCGGAAGTCATTGAAGACCTTAACTAGAGCAGTCTCAGTGCTGTGATGTGGCTGAATACCTGACTGGTAGACATCAAAATAGTTATTTAGTGTCAGAAAGTCATGTAGCTGTTGAAAGAAAGTTTTTCTATCATCTTACTGAGAAAGGGGAGGTTTGATATCGGCCTGTAGTGTCTCATGACGGAAGAGTGTAAGGGCACATTCACACCTGGATAGTCTGCTAGACTCTGTACGATTGGGGACTCGGTTCAGTTGGGGGATGCAACATTCTTCCAGGCTGAAATTGCTTTCACGCTGCACTACTCAAATGAATCAGACCTTTTAAATAATGTGTTCTACTCTCCACCAGAGGCGGTGCTGCACCAAGAATTACTGACAGAGAAAACTCCTTCTATTGGTTAATGCAGGACAACTGCAGTTTTTAGCACATAACAGCTAAATATGGAGCTGCATCAGATCATAACCGTTCTGGGTTGATCATATTGCAATCAAAACTTTTCTTGTATTCCTCCATTTTGACCATGAGCCATTATTCCCGCTCAGAGCTGCCTATCGTCTTTTTCGGGAATGGCTTAAGGACGGCTGTTTTTAGGGGTCTGAGAGAAGACACCTGAAAGCGGGGACTTGTTAATAATCTGCAAAATATCTGAGGCCATGCATCCTGAAACAGTCTTGAAAAACCCTGTTAGCAGGGTACCAAGACAGCAAGTGTTGGTTTTCAGATGGCAAATGATCTCATCCAGGATTTTTAGACCGATTGCAGAAAAGTGTGTCATGGTGTTTATCTCTTTGAGTGGACAAAGTGATATGTCCTGCCCCTGGCATGGAAGCACTGACTGACTGCCTGATTTTCTAAATTTTGTCAGTAAAGAAAGAAGCAAACTCATTACAGGCCCAGTAGGATAGACGTTACTGATACAGGAGGATTAGTTAGTGGTAAGCCCATTTTCTAATATAAAACATAGGTTGGCCAAATATTAGCTCTGCCCAGTCAACATTTCTTTCAGCTTATATGCCAAAAGTGCACATATAAAAACACAACCACCACAACAGTCTCAGTAAATGGCACTATGTTTTCACAACACATCAGGATATAACTGGATGTCAGAATGAACAATTACTGACTGTTAAAGCTGAAGTCATACTCACTTCTGAATTGATATTAATTTGATCTTGAAAAAATAATAATATAATAATAATAATGCAAAATTCTGCTGAATTATAACACCTAATGAGTTAGATTTAAGCCTATTAATAGTTTTAAGTGATCTAGACTTAATATTAGTATTGTTTGCTCTGAAATTAGTATACATTGTCCTAAATTCAACTCTATATTCTTAAGATTTTTGTGGACATTTAGTTTGAATATAATTTGACACTGATATCAAATAACCCAGCAGATAATATTAATAGCTGTGATAATAATTTTGATATAACTTCTTGACAGCAACCTTCTGACTGATCTCTTTCCTCTGATGACCACACTCACAGCACAGGCTCACTCATGAAGAATCTCCTGCAATATTCATATCTCTCATAAAGTGTCATTTAAGTGTGGCTCAAGGACCAACGATCAAATATGCCAAGATTAAAAACAGACTCATCTTTCAATGTCATTTCAATTATGAAACCCTGACCTGGAATCAAATGAACAGCAAGCAAGTGTCTTTTGATCATATGTAATGTCACAGCTAGTTTCTCAGCATGCTTTAAGAAGCACCCAATAGGCGTCCTTCATGGGCTGCAAAGCATCCCCATTAAAAATCAGGCATGTTTTAATGTCAGTTTGTTTCATTCAGTAACAGCCAATAATAAGGACTCTTGTCAAGTAAAAACTTTTTTTCAAAGACTCAGAATCAAGCCTTTTTATGCACCCCTCAAAACACTATGAACTCTGTTTGCACTCATCAGCACACTATTTGTCTATGTAGCACACTTGAAATATTATTTCAACATACAAGAAACTGCTGAATACAACTAATCGCTTCATTTAAGATGTAGTGTGTGGATGAACTTACCAAACTCTTTTGGCACAGATATAGAGTAGACACAGGTCTGTCCGGATGTATAGTTTCTGGGGAAGTTTGGAGATAAAACCGTCCCTTCTGATCCCGTAGACCGACTTCCACAGGGAGCTGGATATGCGTAATGTTCACATACACACAACAGAAATCAGTGTGGCTTAAGGTTTCACAATCACAGGAAATAACTAAAAGTTAGCATTAAATTAACTTTAGAAGCATTCATTTTTACCTTGACAACTCGGTAAAGCTCTGTTCCATCCTGGTCTGCCGTCATCTCCCATTAGGCAAAGTAGAGTAGAATAGCCCTAAAAAAAAAAAAAATACACAAAAAATGTATTTTACAATATCTATCTGAAACTTAACCAATAAACCAGACAACTGTCTGTCCCCCAGTTCTACCTATCATGTAACCATACAACAGACAAAGAAAATAATTCAGAAATCCACCAAATATTTCCCCAACCCCACATCCAATCACTTAAACATTCATCCAGTTTTTACATAATCATCCAGCTATCTGTACCTGCAGTACATATCCTGCTTCACAGTAGAAGGTGACTGTGGAGCCCAGTTTATAATCTGACCCCAGCCTGGTCCCATTCAGAACCACTCCTGGGTCGAAGCAGGATTCCCTCAGCTTGGCTGAGAAGGAGAATAAGTTAGTTAACAAGTGGGTGAGGCAAAGAAAAAGTGACAAGCACACATGAGTAATAAGGCAAATTAATAAGTAAGTAAGTCCTTTGCAATAATCAAATGAGGCAGGTATAGCATTGGCCTTTCTAACAGTCTGTTTTACTTAGCCTCCCTTGCCAAGATGGAGTAAGAACAATAACTTTATCCCTGAGCTTTTGTGTGCTACATGACCCTTGTAAATTATGGTTCTTGCCCCCCCTTCTAAAAGATTACCAGCCACACGCATCAACTTCAGGCTTAATGCCTGAGCCCACACAGAGCCAGCGTTGATTCTTTATTGAAAGTGAATCCAAATCCCACCTCATGACAGACATTTCTACACCCAAATCAGCTGGGAATTTAAGGGGAGAGCAATCACTCTTAATCTTGAATTTAGCACAATATATTATGTCATTATGTCTACTTATACACGTGCTTGGCTTGCAGTGGTAGCTTAGTATGAAAAAGAAGTATTTCTCAACTTATTTAACAAGCACCTCTATCATGACAAGAGAAACATTCTGTCACGTTAACAGTGCAAACTTTAAAGAGTCATTTCCCATGCTGCTTTGTTTATGAAAAACAGATAAGACTAAAAAAGTCCCTGATGCAATCCCTTCAAGCAAACCAGATTAGAATGATTTTTTTACCAACTGACAGTTACAAATTGGCAATAAAAACCCTCTCACTTGGGATGTGTGTCTACTCTGTTTCAATACA
>JAOXYM010000018.1:16296509-16311413 GCA_028567055.1 Leptatherina wallacei
TATATATATATACATATATTCATATATTTTAAATTCTTTTTTTTATTTGTAGTCTAGGTTATTATATATGGAAAAGCCACAAGCTTGAGATGTCTGGCGTAAGCACATCACCAATATAACCTGTATGTTTCTCACATGCCAAAGCATTAGGCAAAAGTGAAGCAGAGATACAGATTTTTTTTTTTTACATGAGGAATGTACATATGATGAGCAACTGTGTTTTCCAAATATATAAAATGGTCAGATAAGTCTTAGGAGACTGTGGTGACACTTTCTGTGTCTTGTTCGCCTGATTCAGCTCATGAAACATGTTAAAATATCAAAATAAATAAATGATTCCCAAAATAAATAAATAAGTAAATGAATAAATTAGAGGAAAATCTAGAACACGTTCTAGATTTCATATGAATTATGAATTTAAATAATTTGCATATGATTGCATTGCTTTTATTTAGATTTTGGATGGTTTCCCAACTCTTTTGGAAAAAGGTTTATATCATTTTATCAGAAAAGGCATGTTGAATCTAATAAAAGCTGACCTCCCTTTTTACAGAAAACCTTTATCAACTGTATGCTGCTCTTGGCCTCACACAAACTATATGCCGTGTAACTGGTAAACACATGTACAATACAATTATTATAAACTAAGTCTTCTTGACAGCTGAGTGTGAGCTTTGTGCTGCTGCAGTTTTTCTTCAAGTGTTTCAGAATTGATTCAACAATCACTTTGAGTACTGGAAGGAAAGAGGTACTATTAGTAGAATATTTTACCTTTGTATTCCAGGTGAAAGCCTGTGTAAGAAACAGACCCATCACTTCGGAATGCTAAATGCATGGTGTTTGAACTGCTCTCGATCCGCTCTGGAAGTTTGCTGTCCTGGAAGCTACCAATGAGAGGACTGTTGCTATCCGGACCATCGTAGATGTACAGGAAGTCATAGTTTGGCTCAATGTTGAAGCTAGAAAAACATAAGTAAACAGAATGAGAAAAAAAAAGTGTCAGCAGCTGAACTGATAGTGAAGAGAGCTGAACATATTAGCAGGAAGCTAAAGTTCAACTTTTAGAAATAGTTTCATATGGTTGAACTTCCAAAGGTTAAATCAAATGCTACAACAAATTTTCATGATCAGCCTTCTTGGTTGGAACAGGGCTTTAGTCTACTGTATATTTCGTTTGAAATATCAGACGTTGAGGAAAACAAAACAATATACTTTGAAAAAACAAGGTTTAAAAGTTTAATTGGCTTGAATTGATACCTGATGAAGGCCAGTGACAAAACATAGTCTGAGTTAACAGCAATGAGCCAATCACAGTCCTTTGAGTGAGGATAGGGATGTGGGTAGTTAGGAGAGAGAATGAATCCATTGGAGCCAGTTAGGTTTCCTCCACAAGGAGCTATGATGAGAACACAGGATAAAGTAAAAACATATTAAAACATAATTAATGTAAAATGTCACCATATCCAAACTTATTCCAAATAAAACATAATTTCCAGCTTTCTTTTAAGTCAGCGGCGGATGTGCCCTGTCCTTGAGTCAAGCACTGAACTCTAAACAACTCCAGCTGTGTATGCAGTACATCTATTTTATGTCCCTATATATATGTTGAAGCCTTTTCACCTATGCAGACAGGCGGGCTTGGCTGCCAGTAGTATCTGTTATCCACTTGTATGCAGGTTATTTTGTCGTCCCCCTGGAGCTCGTATCCAGGGTCGCACTGAAAGGACACCGAATCCCCCGGCTCACGGCCATCACCGCTACGACTGCCATTCATTGGAACACCTGGGTCCCGGCAGGCTGTAGCTACTGAGCCTGGACAGAAAGGAGATAGGGACATTGTAGGAAATGGAAGAAAAATAGGAAAGCAATTTCCAAAAATAAAGTCACATTTGATATTTAAGGGTGTTGAACTAATGCCCAATGCCTTGCTTTAAAAGAATTTAACAAATTCAAGTAATTACTTTGGGCTATTTTGCACCCATTATACTGTCCTTAAATACTAATAAAAATGTAGCAATAAAATACAGATGTTTATTGGTAATTTATGCAAATCATCACATGCTAAATATGACAATACCATATATGCACATGTATGCACATATTTTTTTCAGTCTGTAAAACTAGCTAAATAAATGTCTCTATTTACAGTAGATATTAAGCTGCAGAAATTTGATGGTGGTATCTGTCAATTTATACAAAACAGTATTTTCCAACAAAAACTTGTAATATTTACTCATTTATATACTGTAATTAATGTCTGTTTTCTCAAAATGAGTATTTCCTCATACTGTAAGCCAGAAACCATCACAGCTGCTAAATAAATTAAACTTTTATTTATTGTTATCTACAGCATATCCTGAATATCTTACAGAAGGGTTTGCTCATGTCATTCAGGTGGGTTTGCATACATATTTCTAAAAACAGGGAGAAAACTGTTTTTTTTTTCTGCCTAATAACATGTTTCTTTAAAATAAAAATGAGATAGAAAGAAAAACACAGCAAGCAAAAAACAAAATAAAAACAGTAATCCTATTTGTAAAGATTTTGAATTGTATATACATAAATTGAAACAAGAAGTTAAACCTGGCATCCAATGTCAGATTTAACTTAAGAACATATGACAAATTAGTGTCCATTTTGATTAATTAAAGTACATTTAAATACATACACATACAATTATTGCCTCAATGTAAGTAACAATCCCAGAAATGTTACTGTAATTTCATTAAGTTTAAAACAAATATCTATTATTTTTTAACAATTAGGATAATTTAAGTTGATTAACCTGATTAAATGAGGTTCCTTTAGAGGAGGTATATGAGAAATATGGAGTCACTCGTGAAAAGATCAAATTCAGACTTTTAGTTAGTGTATAGAAAATCCACTTAAATGATATAGCCTACTAAATATTTATTATTTTCTTAATGACTGTTGTTGATGCACTCAAAAAATACTGCATGTAAATTTAAACACATTTAAGGGATGTGCATATCAGAAATCTAAGTGAACATCACTTACTCGAGAACTGAATAGCAAATCCTGACTTGCTGATGTAAAAGTCTGTCTCAAACTGAACAGTGACTGTATTAAGTGTTGAGTGGATTCCTTCAGGAAGTAGAGACCCGCTGAGCTCAGCCAAAGACATTTCATTCTCAGGTGGTCCATCCCAAACCTTCAACATGTCATGGCTGGCTTCTGTGTCAAAGGCCAGGAACTGAAGACTGTGATTTAGAGGAAAAAAAACAAAAAATGTACAAAGAGCATTGACTTGACTCTTGAAAAATCATGGACAATGATTTTCCTGATTAATCTTTACAAGCACATACAAAATGTCATGAGATGCATTGACTGCAAATTCCAATCCCTACTCAGTTTTCATTGAAAATATTGCATATATGTAAAAGCTTTAGTAATATACTCATCTTTGAGACAAAAAAAATCTTTTAATATTTATAGAAAAGTTTTCACTTCCCACTAAAATGACTAGCACTGGTATAATGACTGAAAGACCCAGGAGACCCACTTTACCTCACAATATTTCCTGAATCCACCTCGATGGTCCAGGTGCAACGAAGGTTGTTGTCATAAGGAAAAGGGTAACCAGGGGAGAGAATCCGTCCTGAAGACTCACCCTTAAAACGACCACCACACTCCGCTACAGGTGTCAAACACATACGAAACAAATTGCATGCTGTTTAATATGCACACTCTGTGAGAAAATCCCTGTTTAACATGTTAAACGATCACAAATGCCACATTACACACTCGCCACCAAAGGACCACAAACTTCAAATTAGTGTAAGAGCATTTCGGCGTGTTTGTGAGATACAACAAGTCAACCATTTATCTGTCTGTAGCCATTGTTCATCAAAGCAATCAGACCCACCAGGTGCGCCTCGGTGACCACAGCGCAGTGATTAAACGATCACCGCGGAGACAAATGGATTTAAAAAGAAGCTAATGCTCTTCTTCTGTGTCTTGCTGTCTTTCTCTCTCTCTCTCTCATGAACAGAAGATGAAGACCAGAGAGAAGACAAAAAAATTGCTGATCCTGCATTCCTCCCTAAAGAAATCACCTCACATTATATAACTGAAAAAGTTCCCTCGTTTCACTTTGTCTCTCTCACTTCCATATTTTCACAATCTTCATCTCCTTTCTGGTTTTCCTCCCTCTGCAAGTTCCTCCTCCCTCAGGCTTCCTCATCATAGGAATATATTATCTTGGGAAATAGGAGCAATATGAAGAGGTTGGATGGAGAGAGGACACAGAGGAAGGAAGTAAAAGAGGGGGGGGGGGACCAAAGGGGTAAAGATAGAAACACTGGGAGTAATAATAATAAGAAATATAATATTAAGACTGGCAGTTTGATGAGGTCACAGCATGTCACTGCTAAAATATAAAGGCAGAGAATTTTAGCCAGTGGTTTTATGACTCTTTCATTATTGATAGTGAGAAGGAGAGAGACTTATTAAGTTGAATTCAAAATCAGAAAGTTGAGAGGCATGAATGAAGGAAGAAAAGTCTTAAAATGCAGGGCTGCTGTAATGTCTGCAGCTCCCATGTGTGGCAAAGCTGCAGCAACAATTTTGCGAGTCCCTTTCAAAAGACTTTGCATTTGTTTGGCTCTAATTCCTGTATACGATGCAACATATACTCTAAAGGAATGACAATAGGTCGCAATGACGTCTTAATAACGTACAATCTAAGTTGCTTCAAAACAACATACTGTTGAATGCAGTGATCTGTATTTTAGCAAACGTGTGAGTCCTGGAGGCTTAAATTGATGGAAAAGCCAGTGAAAGACCATTATTGATTTGTTGACATCAATATTTGGACTGTGTGTGATAATTTCCCATCAGTTTGAAGCCTTGGAGAATGAATTAAAAAGCCAATGATGCACCAAGTGAATATATAGAAATGTGTCAATACTCACAGGGGAGCTGCTTATAACAGTTTTATTGTTTCCATAAAATAGCCGGTGCTTTGATATATTAGTTTGTAGCAAAAAACAAATCAATTGAAATTTGTTTATGGGTCAGTTCTCAGAAAAGGTGCTAAGCCTTTCATAGACTAAGAGTGGTATAAATAGAAGTTAATAACAAGAATGTTTGCATATGAGAAAGGGCATGTTTGAGCACAGGGAGATGATTATTGCTCCCTCCAGGTGTGGCTAAGAAAATTGGCCATGCCAAGAAAAAGAAAACATAGTATGGACAGAGGGAGTCCAGGTGGTGTGATCCTGAGTAAATGAGATTTTCATTGAGACTTTAAAACCACTGCAGGGAGTGATATCCAGAGAAAAGGAGAAAAAAGAAAAAACATAAAAAGGCAATTGAACAGGAAATTGGGTCTCCATCTGTTCTTTATGTTTAACTTAGAGTACATTCTGTAAGCAGTCTTTCCATAAAGTAGAAATATAGTTTATACTGTATTACTGTAATACATGTTGCTGTTTTAAAAGGTCTAAATGCACTCTGGATAAAGTTTGGATAAAACACATTCCAGATAAAAAGTTACATTTAAAAAAATACTTTTATAATCACTTTACCTTCAGATTTGTTTTTTGGAGTTCAACTATTCTTGATTTTGACTTTGGACATGCTTATTTGTTATATGGAACTGTGGTCAGGACACATTTACAGGCACAGGATGCTGCTTAGTTCATTATTTTTTTTACTCCTTTTACACCTTTCAGTTTTCAATGTTTAGGGTCATGACATATAACTGCATGTTGCTGGAAGAAGACAGATGGATAAAGCATGCAGTTTCATATTGGAGGTGTAGTGGAGGAAAAAAACTAAATAGTCCTCAATCAGGAAAGTTTACTCCTTTGGCTTTACTTTTGTTTGCTGTTCCATCAGATTAATGAATAAAACTGACTTGATAAGGTATAAAAAACAGAACAAAAACAACCCTATTCCAATCATAATCTTACTTGGAACACTTTCACTTCCTATATTAAACCTCTTTGTCATTTTCCTGTTGACTGTGAAGCTATGGAAGTAAATCTGTCTCACCAGATTTTGAATTTAAGAAGCCATTCCATTTGAAATACCCTTTTTTAGACAGTGAAATTATATCTATCAATCAATTGCATTGTATTATGCTTTTCAAATGTTTAATAATTAATTTTCACTCGTATTCATTCAGTGCGTGAAGTCCAAGACTGAAGTTACAAAAAATGAAATAAAACAATTTGAATTGCTAAAGACCTGCAAACTAAATCCAGCTGCTAAAATTTGCTGTCAAAATTCAGCTTTAAAGACGCAATACTTAACTTTCCTCCCTCTCCCTCAGAAGAAAATCCCATTCAATGATTTTTACTGTTAAAGCACTTATGGGTAAATTACCCTTTTATATTTCAAACTTGCTTTCATACCAAAATAGTGTTTACATGACAAGGTCATCAGGAAAAATGTTTTTAACCACAACATTGACAGGAACAGAACTTGGTAAAACAGCTTTTCATCATATGCACCAAATGTTTGGAATGAACTTCAAGCCTCCTTAAATCTAGAATCGCTCCCACCACTCAGTACTTTTAAAAAATATTTTAAAATCAACCCAGAAAGAACAATGCAACTGTTTTTAACTTGAAACCTGGCCTATCTTGGCCAGGACTCCCTGTTAGAGGAGTTAATGTAACTCAATGGGACCTTTCCTGGTTGAATAAAAGTTAAATAAAAGTTAAATAAATAAATAAAAAATGTCATCTTTTTCTCAGTGATATGCCCCCTACAGACATCTAATTTGTCATCCATCTTGCATCTTGGCGGTACTGTGACTTTTCTTCAGAGAGTAAAAAACAGTCTTATTTTGACTCTTGTCTTATCTCTTGCTCTGTCTCTGGCCTTCTTTTGTTTCCTCTCTTCCTCCGATAATGTCTACTATTATTTTCTTACTGAATCTGCCACAGTGTGCGTTCAAAAGGGCTGACTTGTTTACATCCGCTTGCTAGCATGTGACGCATGTGCAAAGCGAAACTCAGTGAACATGTCACGCATGCGTCCCGGTTGAAAGTTGCATAGTGCAGTTTCTCAGCTGTGGGACGCTGCTGGGTAGGGACAGCTGCAGAAATGCACACAATAGATGTCACTGTGCCATCAAACAAGTCCGGAACGTGGAGTTTTTAAGGTTGAAAAGATACGGAGAGGGTCTTTAATATATAAGACAAGGATAACCAATCAATCCTGGATGACATCAACCCAACATTCAACGAATCAAATTATGGTCCATTGGTCATGTGTGGGTGTACCAGGACGCTACATGCATCCTGCATTGGGAATGTTAAGAGCTAGCAACCTTACTGACAGTTCAAAATGCAGTTGGACAATTCATCAAATGCAATTTCAATGTCCTGGATTCAAAGATAGAGTAAAACGAGGCCTGCTGTACACTGGATTCTTCTCAGATATGATCAGTTGGTGTAAATTAGAGATTAGCATACGATAGACGATATCGCAACTTCCAAACTTGTGCCAGCCATCCTGAAACACACTGCTTCGAAATTTCAAAACAGTGTGAAAAAATTCTAAGCCTGGTGAGACGGATTTATTTGCATATGAAGCAGCATCCATGGGACAGTGACATCACCTGCAGACAATATTTGGCTATTGTTTTACAACATCATGTTAACAGGAAGTGGCCCTGACAACATGTCCTTATGTCACAACTTAAAAGTAAGAACAGTTAATTTGATCAATCTAAAGCTTTTAAAATAAATATGAAAGTGATTGGATGCATATAAAGGTGCTGTGCAACAGATCATAGTCATAAATGCAGGAAGCAGCCTTTCCCTCGTTGCTTCTTGGTTTTAAAAGAACATATTCATGTTTTTTTTTACATACCTTTGAATGCTTGAATACATGTTTTACGTGTCTTACGTGTCTTTTCAATTGACCTGAATTCAAAGTGTAAAGCAAGGACGTACCTATACAGGAAGGTAGGGGGTTATCCCAGGCTCTCCTTTCACCTGTCATACACTTCAGTGTGGATGCACCATGCAGAGTATATCCAGGCTCACATTTGTATGTGATGCTGCTGCCAGAGAAATGGCCTTGGTCATTGACTTTGAAGCCAAACTGAGGGACACCTGGGTCCTCACAATGAGACAACTCGAAACCTAGACAGAGAACAAAAGACAAAAAAATTATCACAATGTGGACTTTTTAAAGTGTTCGCAAAGGGAGATCTTTGGCCCACGTGAGAGAACAGAATCAGTATTATCTAGACACACAGCAATACTCCCAAAATATCAGGGACACTTAGGTCTTCTGTTTATGAGCTTGCTGCTATCACCAACCCTGGTAAGTTTTCAATGTGATTTAATAAGAAAAGCTAAAATGAAACAAGAGAAACCATTATTGGAGTGATACTGGAACATGTATACACCTTATCCAATTTAATGTTGTTTTTCACAATCTGTCTGGGCTCAGTTTCCATGGTAATATTCTGAATATTTAGTTAGTGCACAGTTTTAGAGCGTGGGATATGAATAGGTTTATAAATATCCTTGCAAGACCATAACTAGTATTTGATCGACGGCATTGCCCAGAAGACAAGGTACGCCAGTGTTTGAGCTATCTCCTGGCAGACCGATGTGGGTGCACGTCTAAATCCTTAAAAATGGCCATTGAGAAAGTTGCACATTTACCACAGAGCAGCGTAAACACATCTGTCATCGTCCTGACATGCACTGTGAATGGTAGCCCATCTGAAATTATTCTGTTTCTTAGACGTACAAGAAAACAAAGCACCATGTATTATTCAACAACGTACCTCAAGAACCTCAAGAGTGAGACTGAATTACATCCTTTATCCCCCATATCAAAAATAACCATAAACAAAGTGAAATTACACCGCAAACACAAAAGTGCAATGCTTTTAAAGCTGGTGTTCTTTGTTTTGTATGCCAAAATAACTTTGCAAAAGCACAAGAAAGGTGCAACAACAAGACAATACAACCTCAAAACACTATGCAAATCATGCTCAGCAATCATTCTCCATGACTGCTTTTAAACTAATTACATTTTCTAATTCTAACTGCACATCTAAGAGGGGTACTGTCAAAATCAGTGTGCTTTCGTGAACATCAGGATGCACCTTTAACACCTCATCCTTCGCTGATATCTCTGACTGCTTTGTTAATCAAATGAGACAAATTTATTGTGATCATTTCAGTGTTGGAAAACACCGTCTTTGATGGTTTCACAAATGAAACAGTTTAAAGATAAAGTGATTCAGTAACTGTTCCATTTGTAAGAAATTAGCAGATTTGTGACATGGCATTTCATTACAGGATCAATGTGACTGAGGTGATAATTAGATGATCTTCTCCGAGCCCAGTTTTTCCTCATTTGGCTGCTCACAGCTAAAGGTTATATGTAGTGTAAAGTTTTAATGATGCAATACTTAATCATAATGCAGAATCAAAAATCTGACACAGTTAAAGCAATACACCATGCAAGACACAAGTTTGAAGTCAGTGAACTTTACAGGATAAGGTTGTGTGACAGTAAAGATTTATAAATAAAAAACATATTTACTACATTATATAACCATAAACTCACTCGAGTATACAAGTTTGAATCCTTCTCCTGTACTTTCTGCATCACTGTAAAATTCCAGCCACAGATGGTTTGATGTGGAAATCAATGTCAGGCCCAACATGGATGACCCCGTGAACGCTCCAAGAACCTGGGCCGTGTTGTCTTTGCCGTCATAAATCTGTAATAAGATTACAGCACAATATGCTAGGGATGCAGCATACATGAGGACCAACCATGAACTGATCGGTGTTAGACACAGATATCAGGCAAGAATGACACAGAAATTCCAAAATGTATGCGCGTGTGTTTACCTTGAGAATATCGCCCTGGGCGAGATGAAAGGTTCTAGCCGAAATGTTGATGCCTTTCCCAGCTTGCACCTGGAGACGGCATTGAATACAGATCAGGTTTACTAACAATCACTGCAGACAACATGCACTCAGAAAATTGAAAATGGCAAAAATATTCCACAAAAATACATAATGATATTTATACATTTCTCAACAGGGACTTTTGATCTCTGATACGCTCGTAAATAATGGTGACTGGCTTTTGTTTTACTCAATATAAAGACTTGTAGAATGTAGAAAAATGTACAGTATTACCTGGATGCTGTAGATACACTCATGGTTGTTATCATAGTTCATTGGGTAGTTTGGAGACAGCAGAATCCCTTCATTATTTATAACTGAAGAGCCACACTCGGCTGAGACAGCGACAGAGGGGAGCAAAAGTTGAAAAGAAACAAACAATACAGAGAAATGTTGTTATGCAAGTAAGTGATCAACATGTCAGACTTTTTATTTCTAAATCAACTGCAAGTTTTGGGGCATTTAGTGGTTCAGTCTGACTCAATATTTTTGCCCACTGAATGAGCAGTTCAGAGAGAACACAGGCTGTCATTGGAGTGGTGGAAGTTTTTAAAATCTTTCTGAAAACAATAAGACCATTTTTCATATGAAAGGAGAACACTTCAGTGATTTCTGAATGTGTGTGTGCGCACAAGAGTAACACAATAACTCTTTAAACAGCCAAATTGTCAACTCTCTACTTCAGCTGAGGAGAGTGTAAATTCAGAAAGTAATTTACCAAAAGATACACACTTTCTGCAATTCTCCCACCTGCCCTCTATCTAAAGAGTCCATGTCCCCCATATTCATTTTTTCACTTTCTCTCCCTCCCACTCTCCCCCCTGCTCTGTGTCGGTACTTGTGTAATCGTCATATTACAGCTGTCATATCATCAATAAATCACCCAGCTATAGTTTCCATTTAGAAAATTACCTCTCCACCCTCTCCCTCTTTCCTCTTTAATTCCCCTACTCTTGCACTTTCACTCTCTCTTTCACTCTGTATCAATAGTGCCTCCTTTACTGTCCTCTACTTCAATCAACCTCCCTCTTCCACTTATCCAGTTTCCTCCTCTGTTCTCCATCTTGCTCTTTTTTGCTGTTTCTCTTATTAGAAAATGACCTCTTCTTTTCCCTGTGGTTTCCAATAGTAAAATCTGAAAGTTTTTTTTTTGTTTTCTTAAGAGAAAGAAACCCCTTTAGTACTTATCTAACTCTTTTTCTGGGCAGTACTTTACAAAAATGCAAAACTTGTGTAAAACCAAAAACAAAGGCCACCAAAGCAATTTTTGAACAGAAGAAATAAAAATCTTCTCAAACCTGCATCTCTTACTCGAGGATCCCATTTCATACTTGTGGTTTTATTTATAAAACCTTACATACTGCGTTACATACTTGAAAGTTCACGAGCTACATTATTTTTCTCAAGCTAAATCATACTTTCAGATCTTGTATCTTCAAAGAACACCCCATGAGGCTCAGTCCACTCAAATTGGTCAGAAAGTGTTAAGTGCAAGTAAGCTGCACATATTTGCTGTATTTGCCATTAGGCAGGTGTTATGTGTGTTTCATGGTGATGTAGACAAGTTGAGGATGAAAAGCTTGGCCCTTTTTTAACGTTTTAGAAATTTCATAAAAATGCTTCATAAGACAAAAGGGAAAAAGGGAAAATAAATAACACAAACATCCATCCACAAACAAATTGGAAAACAGCACTTTGTAGGTGCTCTAATCTTTTCCTTTCTCCTCTCTTCACCACCTCCTCTGTGATGAGTACCACACCACGCAGCGATGCAACACAACACACAGAAACTAAAGATAGCAAAACTGCACTGTGCCACAGAATACCGACACACCACAGCACACCACTCCCACCTCTTTGCATTATCAGTCTTGTCACGTCGATGACAAAGAGGCAAAGATGTTACACACTGTCACTGTAAACACAAAGCTGAAAATAAGACTAGAGTGTGTAAAATGTAATCTTCGTTCCTGCAAGGTCTGAACTGCTCTGGCTTGCTCCATACTTTTTTTATGCATAATATAACATGTTATGGGGCAAGTGAGGAAGCAGGTAGTGCCGTTTCTTTTGCTAAGTAATTTTATTACTGGCTCTTACTCATGCTACATCTGCACCAAGATGGAATCCCATTTTACACTTTTTGTTGTTGTTTGTACTTACCCTGAGGTTACATATATCTTGTATTCATGCTTTGCATGAGACTTATCCTATCTAGTGAAGGGCAGGGGGATGCAATTCTCTGGTGGACAGGAAGCAATTGTAAGGCCAGTGCTGTGGTCAAGGACAGTCGCTCCTCAAAACATCTAGCGGAAACCAAATATTACAACACTTCTGCTTAAACTCCTTTTGGTCAGAGTCACTCATTTTTCATTTGCTTTATTAGAACGAGTTTGATGATAATTAATTGAAAAGCTGGTCATTAATGCATGTGTGTTCAAAACGTAAAATCCCTTTACTTCCTTTTACCTTTTTTATTAGCCCAGAGAGCGCAGGGGCTCCCAGAGGCTTTGACGGTTCAGAGCCAGTGTGAGTTAAATTAAAGTCATGTTCACAAGTTCTAGTGTATCCACTTAAGTTTTTTATCGTTTCGATGTTTCATTTGCATGAAACCAGTGTTTCAGGAACAAGCTTTTCTTCT
Organism: Leptatherina wallacei; assembly: GCA_028567055.1. Taxonomy (NCBI): domain Eukaryota; kingdom Metazoa; phylum Chordata; class Actinopteri; order Atheriniformes; family Atherinidae; genus Leptatherina; species Leptatherina wallacei. The sequence continues at coordinate 16,309,068 of JAOXYM010000018.1, forward strand.
TTCATTCTTTTTTTAATTCAATATCCAAAAGAACAGAGTGCATCCCTGTGCACTGTGGGCTAAATACCAACATTTTAGATTACTTGTCAATAATCAACTTAATTCTGTACCTTTCTCTTTGAAATATCCCAGCACTGTTCCACTTTATCCATACAATTGATGCCAGGCTGTGGCTTTAATTTTTTCTTTGGATTGTTATGATACAAAAAAATAATCCTGACAAGTTTAGGGAGACTGAGTGTCAACTTGTCAGGTAGCACTTTTGGTATATCCGTCACCCATGGTACAAACAATAAGGGCCTCATATGCTCAAATACTTTGCATTCACTACTTCATAGCTAGCTGTGTTCATATGAAAATAGAAAATAATCTGAACAAGAAATGTGCTCCAAATTTTTTTTTTAATGTTTCATTATATTGATCTTTTTAAAGTTTACAATAAAGAAAAAGAAAATGGTTTTTCCCATGCTTTTTCAATTGAGGGTAATGTTATGTGATGTCCTTCAAACTCTGAGCTGTCACAGAAACAGATGACGTCTGTGCCAAGTCTGAAACACTGACCCATCTGTTTGCTGCACTAACCATTGCTGCCCTCTTAACTGGTCACTCATTTTTGTATCTTCTTCTAAAGCAAAGTTATGTTTTAGACATTTAGATAGATACATCCAACAAGACTGAGAAAGGTGAGGTGTTCACTTAAAAACCATGTTTGTCCAATTGGGCTAACTGAAAAACCACAGAAAATGCACATTTATCTCAGCGATCACACATTTCATAATTTGTGTGTAAGTGATCACAGATATATTCAAACTAAAATCAGAAAAAAAAAGTTTCTGGTGCAAAAAAGATCAGATATTGAATGATCATACAAGATAAATGTTTGTGGGTACTGACACTAGAAACAAAAGTGGTACTGCAAAGAACTACAGCAGCAAAGCTGCTTAGACGTTTCAGAGAGCTGAGAGATGACAATGTGATTTTTCTTTGTACATTAAAACACACAATAACTAACACACTTGTTCTTGCAATATGTTTAAGTTGTGACATCGCTCTGAAAAATCAAGAAATCTCTGACTTAGAATCGGTTCTTTGTAATATGTAGTTCTCAGGCGTAACGCAATGGGCAGGATGCAGTGTTAAACTTGTAAAACTTGTTGAAGATAGCAGACATCATTTAATGTAGCGCACTTAAGCCTAGCAGTCAACAAAAAGCTACACAGCCCTCCTCTCTCTGGCAAAACCACCGCCTGAGTGCCTGACAATCTCTTTTGACAGTGTCAACCTGTCACCTACTACATCCATGTGCTCCAGTCCATACCATATATATATATATATATATATATATATATGATGAAAAAAAAAACTCTGCTACAACAATAATTTCCCTCAAAAGGGATAAAGTATTTTTTTTTTCATTCATTTCATTTCATATATATATATACATATATATTATTATTATTATTATTATTATTATTACTATTTTATTTAATTTTATTCATTTATTTATTTTGAACAATTGTTTATTACTGAATTTACATAATAATACTGGACCTGACCAGAGGGGATAAAAAAATGATAAAGAGTGAACAGAAATTAAAAGGCGAATGGAGAGAAGAAAGAGGAGTTAAAGATACACCATATAGAAAGCAATGGTCCTTCTATCCAAACAGAGACACCAGACAAACAACTGCTAAACCTGTAAAAAAACATAACAGAGAATATCCTATAAACTTTGTAAGAAATGAATGGTGACAATCATCAGGAGCACCAATAAGTGATGAACAAGCTGAAAAAAAAACCATGCATCACAACAAAAACCAAATACCAGAAACACACACAGACAGAAAAAAACTAACCAAAAGTAGCTATTTGAGTATAACCCCACAGGACAACAGTGACTGTGTCAGCATGCTGAATATAAAGAGTGTGATCATGCAAATGCAACCGCGCCTGTGCAAAGTTCAGAGGCAGACCAGGGGGACTTCGAAACCTGGGCAATTCCTGAGTATGAATCCCAGGAATCACAGCACAAAGTTGACCATGCATCTGCCCAGAAGACAGCAGGGGAAGACCCCAGCCAACCCAGTGAGCACCGGCCACTCAGGACCATTGACTGTAAAAGAAATGGACAAACTGTGAAACCACGTGACCCGTAGGTTTCTGAAGAGCTGAAAAGAAGCTCTTTGGGAGGTTCCCACCATCGCCATCTTGGCAATGTTACGAGTCTTGTGACTCCCGGAAAACCCAAAAAATGTGCGAAGAGGAGGCACTGAGAGGGGGGCTGTGAGCGTGGGGACGGATGATTGACACCCTTCAAACTCTGAGCTACGAGCTAACAAAGCTAAC
>JAOXYM010000018.1:16331989-16342405 GCA_028567055.1 Leptatherina wallacei
CTATGATTTCGATGTTTTATACTTAATATGTTTTATTTCTTTTTAAACTGTTGTTTTTATGATGTGAAGCACTTTGAAATGCGCAATGTAGGAAAAGGTGCTATATAAATAAAGTTTGATTTGATTTGATTTGAATACTAAAATGTACAATACTGTCGATGTAACCTTTGGAACAGAACAAAAAAAACAGTTTATTTACTATTAAACAAAATCAACATATAGAAAAACAAATAAGACGTTCACTGAAATGTGATTGAATAACTCAATCCAGATTTGCATATATATATATATATATATATATACAAATAACTCTCGAATGCATTCATGTAGTTCCATTAAAGATGTGTTAACACATAGGACACACTCACACAGATAATTATATATATATATATATATATATACATACACACACATAAAAGGGAGTTACTTTTTCCTCACAGAAAACATCGATCCTGAACTGCCTGGAGCTGCTCGTTTTCTCTCTTTACTCAATGACATTACCATGAAATACATTTGCATAATGTCTGTCCTTTGGCTAGTTTGGCCCATTTCAAACAAAGAATGAGCAGATGTATTACAATGCTATTTTTGACCAATCAGCTGAACAGTCAAAGGAGATGGTGGAGGGTGGAAGCATGCAAGGATGTAACGTTTTATTTTCTCTCATAAGATTTTTAACCACAAAAACTCAAAAGAAGTGTCTCAGCCATGAATTAACCACTAAGTTGTCTGTTTCAATGACAGCTTATATTTTAACTGTCCTCTTTATCATATTGGGCACTTTTTCACATCATAAGAATAAGAGGACACCTAATGCATGTCAAGTTATGGAGACATTGACATTTTTTATGTTGTGGTATACCTACCATTATTGTTAGCGCGTTAAAGAAATTACCACCGTAAAAAAAGAATTTGTGTTAAGGCATTATTAACATATTAACTTTGACAGCCATACACACTACTCACAAAAAGTTAGGGATATTAGTTTTTTTGTATAATGGCAGAATTAACTTAAAATGCACAATAGCCTTTATTTGTGAACTTAAAAATTCACCATCTTTATGCTTTTGAATGCATTCAGGGTTTAAGTACTTATTGTACATGCTGTTCTCAACCAGGTGAATTATCACAAAGAAAATCCCAAAAGGTGTCTGAAGCATGAATCGTTCACTAAATGTTCTGGTTCAATGACAACTTGGAAACAGTCCTCTTCGTGATGAAGAGGACTGTTTACAAGTTGTTGACAATTGACATTTAGACATTATCAGACCAAACGCATAAAACATGACAAGTATTTGAGATGCTGACATTTCTTATATTGTGGTATACCCAGCAGTTCTCAGCTTTTCTTTGAATAAATAGTATGAAATGGAGAAATTACCTCTGCATTATTCTATTTAAATGCTCTACATTCATGATATAATATCAGAGTGGCGTGAACATTTTCTGTGTTCGATAAATTTCAGAATTTCAGAATAGAGCCTTTTCTTTAATGGAAGGGAATAATTTTGCATACAACTGTGTATATATATATATATATATATATATGTATATATATGTATGTGTGTGTGTGTGTTTGAACGCACTTAGATTTGTATCTTAATTATTCTTTTATGTTCTATACCTCAACATTTACACAATCAATATATTGATTGTGTAAATGTTACACTATGGCTCTTTATGGACCTCACATACAGATATATGCAGTACTTTTTAAGAAATCCATTAATTCACAGAGAAAAACGAGAACTCACTTAAACTTTTATGAAAACATCTTTAATAATGTTAGCCTGCTAACTTAAATCTTTAACTATGTCATTGTTCACGTTAAAAAAAACTATCTAGAGTCTGTGGGGGTCGATTAAAATGATGGAGGCATAAATTCATTTGCATACCTTTTGGGAACAAAAAGCACACCCATGTGATGTAGATCATAAAATCTAGCTTCTTTTTTTTTTTGGCTAGTATAATAAAGTGCAAAAGCATGCGCCCACAATTTTACAGTAATTAAAATCCATTTCATGTCTAATAAAGTGGCAAAAACATGACTGTGTGCCTGAATGCACATCTGTGTGATTTGTAAACCTCGCAACAGGAGTGGAGTCAAAGTGCTGCCAGGTTGCTGACCTTGGCTTCAATAATAGATGAATGGTGACAAGAGAAAGAGAGAGAGAAGTGGCCAGAGACAGGGAGTGAAAGGGAGTGAGAGAAAGCCAGAGGCAGAGAGAATGAGAGACAGAGAGTAAATTCAAAAGAGAATATAAAAGATGAAGTACAAATTATTTGACAGACCACAGAAGGAAAAAAGAAAAGTCTGACAGAAATGTGCTGATTGGTCGAAAAAAGGAGAAACTGTGGAACCAAACAACAGTGCATTAGAAAACAACTGACAGAGAAAATGTTATGACTTCTGACAGAAGGGAATGAGAGGATGGTGGATAGACAGATGTCTAATGAGGAAAAATGAGACTCACATAGACAGATAGAAGGGAACTGAAGTTGAATGTGAGGAGTGAAATAGGTGAGTGACTTGTTGGGAGAGCTTCATTGGTTCACTGATGGAGGACCTGTCTAACACACACACACTTGCATAGAAACACACATACACAGGCGACATTGCAGCAAGGCTAGTTGCTGATAATGTTTATATTTCATAGCCAAGGTCTTAGGATGCGGCTCTAGGAACAAACACACATACACACACTGTCCTCTTTTTTTCTCCTTCACATTTGTCAGAAAAACACACATACGTCTCACACTATGGTCCACCTTTATAGTAAATCTTGTGGGTGATGGAGCCGGCCAAACACATTGAGACTAACACATTTATCTTACACTGACTGTTGGTAGAACCTTTCATGGTATTTGTGTTCCAAAGAGAAAGCCAGATTTATTCATCCAGGTAATTATCTGGTTTGTCTTCTGTTTCTTAGTGGTGGGTGATGGTGGGGTCATGAATACCAAAGCTATTGATATAGGTCATTTCAAATTACAATAGAAGCAGGCAATTTAGTTATAATTCAAACATTTAACATAATTCTAAATAAAGAGCCTTTAAATTTGTTAGTGTATAGTACACTAGAAGATGACAAAAAATATGTCTCACAAACTAGATTATCTTTCTCTATGTATATGGACAGAACACCAAACTGTTCCAGGTCCACGGATTGAACATCCTTTTCAAAGCTTTGTGACTGACTAACACTAGTGGAAAACTCAGTCATCCTAGGATCTTCAGTACAATATACCACACATATACTGGGTAAAAAAAAAGATGGATGTAGTCACTGTTTCTCCATCCATTGGTCTGTGGACCACTACTCTGAAGCCTTGAGTGACATGATTCATGTTCTGCGGGTAGGAGCCTCAGCAGTCTCTTGTCAATAAGCAGCCATGCCTGTTGCAAATCATCTTATTGCAATTTAAAAAAGACAGCTGCAGAAAAAAATACTGGTAATAAAGATTTGGCTGGTTCCAGCTGTGTGAGGGTGCTTTAAAGATGTATTAAGAGTATTTCTCCTTCATTCCTTTGCTTATTGTGATCTTGCATGCTTTGCAGATGTTTGCTATAACATTCAAAGGGAATTTTTTTCTCAGCTTCTGGGTGCTGCAGTCCATAGTTAGCATCCAGGTCTCCACTAAGTTTTACACTTATTTTCTTTCTATGCAAATAACTACAACAATCTTATAAGGGTGTTACTGGTAGGCACATTAAAACTGTTTGGAACAACAGCTTTTACCTGAGGCGATTTAGTGAAACAACCAAATCAGTAAAGAACAAGGGAACTAATGCTGAAATACAAGGCAACACTTTTAAATGTTCATGTGGTTGTAAAGTAGATTATCCAGCTTTATTTTCATATTTCATATTCTATTGTCTTTATTTTCAAGATTGCAGGGGTCTGAGAGGAAATCAGAGTATGTGTTTCAGACTTCATGCTTTCTTCACCTTAAGGCTGGCACACATTGCAGGATTCTTCAAACCTTCACAGATTTAGAGAACACACACTTGATGATAACAAAAGATGCACACACGATCTCTCTCTTCTGATCTTATAGTGTGTGGTGTGCACTACGGAGCACACCACACACTAATCGATTTTCCAGCAGAGTATCAGGTTCTTCAAGCTCAATATTCCAAATCTTGCGTTGTCAAACAAACATGGTGGATGAACAGGAAGAAGCAATGATGATTGTTTTATACCTAATACTTTCTGAAAAAATACACAAAAAAGAAAAATGACTATGGAAAAGTCATGGAGACGGCTGGAATATGGGCTGTATGGATTACAGTGCGAGTTGGAGGGGAGTAAAACTTCCTTTTCCATCAGTCAGCTCGCGATTTGATTGGCTTTTGTTCCGGTAAACGTGACATTACACACTGAGCGTGCTCGGCTCCTCTCAGAACAACCCACACATTATAGGATTTATAGTCACAAATATTAAATATGTTCATAATCTACAATCTCTCCTTCAGAGGCCTTCCGAGCGCATTAGACCAGTCAAAATCACTCTCAACACAGCACACACCTCAGGATAATTCAACACAATGTGGTTTGCAAACATCAGACAATTGGGCCTTTGCTGGCTTTGACCATAAGGGAGAGATTGGAACAAAAGTTACCCTGATTCCTATAGTGTATACCAGCCTTTAGTGTAAATATTTCATTGCTCTCAGCACATTACCTGCAATACTCTAAAATAATATGTACGACTATGGACTAGTAAACACTAAAATAACCTGGACTAAATGAGACTGCAGGTCAGTGATGTGGTAATTAATGTGAGGATTTTAATATTTTGGCCACCCACTAAGATATAGTGGCACAAGTGACTTCAGGAAGAGAAAAAACAAAACACTTCACATCACACTTTGAGCTTGTATGTCATTATGAATGTGCATGTTTCAGCTAAACAATAAATATGTTAGCTAAGCTTACAAATCAAATAAGATTTTATTTAATTAGTTTGATCATTTCAATTTTATAGCTTCTATTTTCACTAATTTATGAAAATATAAAGTCTCTTTCACCCACTATACTAAATCTACGCTTTGGACATTCTCATAGAAAATACCATCAAACAAACAGCTGCACAGCTTTACACAGATCACCTTTAGTTGTTGAATAAATACTTTGAAATGTGAATACCTGCAGATCAAAGAAGAAACTCAGATCTTCACCCATGTACAGTGGAGACTATGACAGGCATTCATGAATGCAAAATATGGTTGAATCCTTGATATGTTATATTGATCCTGATAGAACAAAATACACAAGAACATTTAATGGGGAAATATTACTCACTTCCTAACCAGACGTAATTGATGATTCAAAGTTGATGCAGCTGCTTGGATATTAGAGAATAGACCTTTTGTCTACTCAGCTACCAACACAGTGTGTTATTTACAGCCTTTAATAATGGATTTGAATGATTTGGGATTATGTTCTTTTAATCACTGTACTGTCAGTCTATCATTTAAACACTGAAGCTCATAAACTATAAAAGGCAAAACAGTGCATCATTGTCATTGCATTTTTGGAACTCTGCATTTCCAGACGCAGCACTGTGACCTCATTATGACAATAAATCCACGGATGATGGCACCTAAATGAGGCACACAAAGTTAATTTCTGCAGCAAAGCTCCTCAGTATGTCTCATGGAGTGTGATCAAATGAAGACTACATCTATCAAACAGGAAACTTAGGAAAGGTCAATATTTTTAGTATGCCAGGAGCTGAATTGACAGCAGAGAAAAATACTTTGTTCTTAACGGATATTAAGATAAAGGTCAGGCGTAACTTGGCAAGCATTCATTTTGAAAGAAAAAACAATTCCAATGAACAAACCAGAAATACACATATCCTGTGCCTGATCAAGAGGAATCATTTCTTTATTTAATGGGTTTTCAGGGTGAAACATCAAACTTAAAAAAAGTTTCACACTTCTTGTAGCTCAAATGCAAAGTTTCATATCCATTAAACATGGCATTAGCAACAAAACCATAACAATAGACTTATCAGAGAAGTCTAATCTGATGAGCATCCCAGAATGCCTCAGACATCAGAATCACCCTCAGACTGATCTGATTTGAAGATTTCTTTTTTTGTCCACATATGGTGAAAATATCTAAGAATGGAGATACACCTAGCTTGATTTATCCTCAAAGAAACACATAAACAGATAAGAAGTTCCTTCTTTGGCTTAAAAAAAATATACATAAAGAAAGAATTATTTACATCTTTCTCTAACTCTCCAAAAAACAATCAACCAAACAAAGAACCAACATGCTTATGACTTACCTTTGTAGTTGACCTTAAATCCTATAGATCCGACGCTCTCATCTGACTGCAGGTGCAGCCACATCTGGTGAGTCATACTGACAATCAGGTCAGGCACAAAACTACCTGATAAGCTGGAACACAAAATACATAACAATTAAATCATTGTCACCATAATTACCGCTATGAAAAGTAGAATTTTCATCAATGCAATTGCAGCTATAATCAATTCCTCAAGTGCTTCTCTGAGTGTGGACAAATTGCTGGAGCACACTAAGCCGGAGCCGAATGCTTCCAGTAAATCTGTCACAATATCGTGCATTTCTTCAAATTCCCAGTGCCATGCAAAATGCTAAAGCTGACAGTGATCATCTTTGCAAATGGCCAGCATCCATTATCATTTGAAAAACTTCAGAGTATCGTCCAGTTAAAAATAGTTAATCTTTTAAGAGGAGCACACATGACGCATCCTATTTCATAATCTTAGTAGTGTGAAGGATTTTAAATGGCAGACATTCAAACCAGAATGAACATTGACAAGAATGAAACCCGCCCCCCCAAAGAAAAAAAACATAATGTTAATGTTAAGACGAAACATGTTAAATATGGTGGGAAGAGTTTGATAAGTCGGTAGTAACACTGCTGCTTATTAGGACAGCTGGTCAATCTGAAAGTGCAAGGTGTGTTGTATGATACAAATCTGCTAAATGTCAGTGATAATCATTTGCCTCTGGAAGCGTGTTCTCACAGGAGAACTACCAAATTCCATGTGACAACTACAACTAGTCTTGTCATTGTTTAAGTATTTATGCAGTGTTAGAATCCCTACTTCTATCTTACAAAAACTCAAAGTAGTCAAATCATGTTTATATCCTTATTTATCTGAATAAACACACTGTCCCACAATGCTTATCAGGAACAGGAATATTTTTCAGGATAATGTAATACTTACACTTGTAGTATAGTTGTGGGATCTCCCACCTCCCCTCCATCTCCTATAGTTAGGGTGTCATACGCTATTTCCAGGTCAAACTCCTCAAAGTTGATCTGGATTACCTGAAGTTGACACACAAACAAAAACAAAATTCATACACATTATCATCAGTTAAAAGACATATTTCATTAAGTTCGACATGAATTCTGTATTTGGTTAATAGAATGAAATAATATAAAATTTTAAAGGTTGTAAAACTGCTGTTTCTGATCAGATTTAAACTACATTCTCTTCAGCTTTTTCCACAAAAACTAAATGTCTATCACTTGCAAAGATACAATAAATGTATCAAAAGGTTATGGTTGCTTTTACAAATAAATCTTTGTCTTGAGATATACAGCAAAATACTCCACTCAACTTTGGTAATGTAGCTATAGATGTCCTGCATTTCAGAAACATACTCATCGCTACAGCAGTGAACAGTTGACATGTTATTAGGGTTTGCGTGAGCACGTTCTATGTACCATCACTAAGGCGGACCATTAGATATCTTCAACAAATCAAATTGAATAGAATATTGCAACTACTCTACCTATCAGAAACATTCAGAGCTGTAAGCCCCACCCCCAAAAACCCACCCAATCAAGGTATTCTTTCTTCCTGAATCCAGCAAGGCTGTGATTCATATCCAAAAAATTTTTCCATTTTAGAATAATTGATGATGTTTTGTCTATTAATCTTGGCTCATGACCTTCATAAAAATGAAAACTGTCATGGCTATCTTTTAAAAATTAACTCAAATATCCTAAACCAATTACAAATCGCTGGTATGGCCAAATATGTATCAGAATAGATAAATAAAGTTGAAAACAAATCTTAAATATAATACTTGTCTCCTATCTGAACTAAACAAAATTCAATTTTAGGGTTTGGTAGTCAGACATTGACTTGATCAAAGATGACTCATTAAAATTCCTTGATGCACTACACAGTATGGTGTGACTTCATTCAGCAGTGTGACATGAAGAATGAAAGGATTACAGCACACCTACAGTATGCGAAGTAGTGCAGAACAGCACATAGCGCAAAACTCTGATCAGGAATTATTGAATCACTCTTTCTGTTTCATCCAAGACCAGAGAGATGCACATTTGGCAGAGGAGAAGAGAGAATAGAAGGAGGCTTGATGGAGTGAAGGAGTAAGATGGAGGCAGATGGAAGTGGGGAGGACAGAGCAAAAGAGAAATTGAGGGTAATAATGAGAACATCTTTGATGCTAGGAGTATTAGAATATTTCAAACTTGAATTTTGACTCGATTCACAGGGGAATATTAAAACCTCCATCTGCCTCCTCCCTCCTTGTACTCTCCTTATGAGGAACTTTCAGATTTCCAGATGCAATATTCTGCAAGTGGACTTCAAACACATCAAAAAACTTCATACAGGTTAATGCTGAGCACCTTCATATGAATATCAGCATCTTATTTCTTAAAACTTTCTATTTGAAAATATGTTAACCTCTTTCACCTTCACTACTTATAGCCTCAACACTTGGGAAAAATGAGGCCACTACTGTGATTGTTTGGAACAACGGTTTATACCTGAGGTGATATAAACAACTAAATCAGTAAAGAACGAGGGAACAAAGGAAAACAAATGCTTTTGTTCATGAGTTCAACATTTATTCCACTTAACACAGGGACTCAGTCTGTTTTTGATTTGATCACAGCAGCAGAGGCAGACTTACAGTACATTTTGTCTGAACTCGCATCTGAATGAGAAACTATGGATGATGTGGTCAGCCTGCAGCACAAATGCCAAAATCACTTCACTTGACTGGAGACCAGTTAAACAAGAGGCCTTAAAAGACAAAGCAGTGATCTCCCTGCTGTACACAGTGCTGACTCAGTCTAATCAGCATGTACTGCAGATCTGATTGATGCATTACCTACAAACCTGCTAAAACGCTCTCTAAAAGGCACACAAACATACAGAAATGTACCCAGTCAGACAGACAGGCAAATCTTTATGGAGACACTTGCCAAAATATTCTAATGAGCTGAAGCAAATCTTACTGTAAATAACACAATTGCCTTGATATGTTTTAAAGAGAGGAAAGCTAAGGACCTGCATTTACAAGTGTAGTCATTACAACTATCATTGTGAACATACTCTTTCTCTCTTCTTTATTTTGCACTTGATGGAGAAACTTGCATGGTTCTTGCTGCTGCAGGAAATAATAAAACATGAGCCAAGAATAAATGATTTACTTCTGCTCATTTTCAATGTGTATTCAATTGCACAAATGTGTTTATCATTTGATTGAGAACTACTAGTTGGAGATGATGCCCTGTATCACAGTAAGACGGGCTTGCAGTCTAACTGGAAAAGCTTTAGGGCTTGTCAAAATGCAAGTGTCTGAATGTTTTATGTGCTACTGTATGAAATAAAGCCCTCTGGACTTTTACTTTTTTCTTTCTCAGTGTGTTTCCAAGAATATATATTTTTTTGCAGCAGCTCCATCTTTGTTGAAGAATTTCACATAGTGATCTACCACTACAGCTCATATTCACTAGCAACATTGAAAAGAAGCTATGCTCCTGGAGTGTAGCTATGTTTTTCTGTTCAGCACATCTGAAAAGAGAAAATGTGTATTTTCTATATTGATGGTTGTTACTTAGCTTGCATTTGAACATACAGAGTGGATTAGGAATGCCAAAAGAAGAAAAACCAAGGATGATGGCAAAATCGTGACAATGTGATGATTTTATGGTACCAAGGGTAGCAACATGTAACAGACACTGAATATCTTGGAGTCTCAGTCGGAAGGGTTGCACTCATATACTGCAATTGGGAGGTATTTTAAAGATCTTTAAGTAAAGCACTTTAATGTCTGGCCTACCAAATCTGCCACCTCCATCTACTTTAGTAGTCTTGCATATTTACTGATATTTGTGAAAACAGCCCTGTAAAAAAGAAAGAAAAAGATATTTTAGCATCATGTTATTAATAAAAATCATAACTAATTCAGCAGCATTTACATCCTGATTGGTACTCTAATACCCAATGAGGCAGTATTATTTGTCACACCCTTAAAGGTGCATTGCACAAGTTTAAATGTTGAATACTATTATTTTCTTTCCCCAACATCCTCTTACAATTGCCTGATGTGTAGGATGAGCCGATCTCCATTCACTGCA
>JAOXYM010000018.1:16359835-16371532 GCA_028567055.1 Leptatherina wallacei
TTTCTGTATGCGTGAATGTGAATGTCCATGCTCCATGTTGGTGACCTGTCCAGCGCATATCCTGCCCCTTGCCCAACTGTAGCAAGGATAGGTTTAAGTTCTTCAGGATAAGCATATAGTGAAATAATTAACTTTGTTTTAATCTCTATATCTTTCTTTATATTGCTCCCTCTCCTCATCATCCCCACTGGCACACAGTATTAAAAGTCATAACTGTCAAGCAATTATCAAAGATTTGATGAATTTTGGGTCAAATTAAATACTTTGATGAGATCTTTCTGGAATGTAAAGCATATTGTTGAAAGCAAGGGTGAAATTAAGTGAATGCTTTTGGCAGGAACTCCATGGAGAATGGGCATGAATGTTTATTCATGTGTAAAATCAGATATATTTCAATTCAGATCTACTGGATTCCCTGAGGACATACCTTCTTTGTCTCTTTTTGTAACTCACTTACACAAACCCACATAAATTGATGGGATGAAAATTAAATGAGCTTTCAGGCAAGGATCCCTGTGCCAAAGTCTCCTGTACTCTATGCCCTTGCTTATATTTTTCCAAAGTTTAGTTTATATGGCTTTAGAGTAATACTGACGTGGTCCATAAGCTCTAGGAACATTGCTTTAAGGATGTTTTAAATCTTAATACTATCCAGCTTCAATATTTGGAATCATAAGTATTTACATGAGTCTGATCTGCCTTACATTCAAGGTCTGTACTGTAACTTTGCTGCTTCCTCAGCAGGATGGCCTTTGCGGTTATTGGATCGTCCCTGCAGTGGAGGCTCAGCTTCAATCATCCATATAGCAATAGCTACTGAAGCATTCCAAGGACAGTTAACCCTTACCAGCTCCAGATTATCTGCCTGACCCTAGTCAGACAGCATAAAGAGGACTGGAGGGGAGGAAAATCACATAGAAAATCAAATCAAATCATACGGATGAGCTTTTCAAAAGTTCACAATGCAAGGGCAGATTTGGAGATGGCATGATAGTATATCAGCATACCCCTGCAGAAGAGAAACATCTCGGACATTTTACTGTCGAGAAAAAAATGACAAAAATTTACCTTCACAGGTTTGACTTAAGTATCTAAAAGCAACAGACATTATGTCTTTGTATATACCAGTGCTTTCTTCATAAAAAAAAATCATGAATAAAATGTATTATTGAAAGGACATCCCCATGAAAGGAATACCTTCTACCAATACACAAACAGCAAAAGGTAAAACGAAATACTAAAATCCTATTGATGACAAAGGGACAGAGCACTGGTCAGATTGTCAAGTTGTTATCTCCAGTGTTTGCATGCATGAAACAAAGAAGCGAAACCTCAGATCAAAATGTTACATCAGATTAGCAATCAGAAGTTTCTGCTGGATGCTCAAACTGGCTCTTATACCAAACTGCCTACAGTAGCAAATAGATTGACCAGTGGACACAGAGAATGATTGATCACATCATTAAGCTGGCACACAGCATTCCAATGGATCTCGTTGTGGCTGGAGCTTTAATGGATACACGCACACACCCACACACAAAAACACATTCACAGCCATTTAGTAAAGTTGTAAAAGGCTCAGCCTCATCTGTTCTCTTCTTTGTCTTCCTTTCTGCTCTTAAAAAAATCAACATATGTGCATGCATGTGTGTGTGACTGTGCATGTGTGGATCTGGCTGACATAGTAGCCTTCCTTGAGTCAGTATATTCAGGCAGATCAGCTGAACTCCCCTGGAGTTCACACACACACAGACAGAGAAAGAGTTGGCTCAGTGGCCTTGCCATCTGTCCATTAATCAAAGTGCCACATGGAGCCCCCTCTCTCTGTCTCTGTCTCTGCTCACTCTCATAAAGTGTTATAAGAGGATAAGGAACATTGTAGTTTGATTACTGTTTTTCTAGTTTATTTTATTTGGTTTTCTATTTGCTGTGTTGAAACTAATAAAGAGATTACCCTTACAAATTGCCTTTGTTTTTCAAAGATTTATCTCTTTCTGTTGAATCACTGTTACAATGTTAAGGACAAATTTGTAAGATAAATGCACTCGTCAACGTTCCAAAAGACACATTTAGCTATATGAAAGTGTTTTGACAGAAGTGCCCCTTTAATAAGTTAGCTGGCTTGATGCTTCCCAACAGATTGCCTTCAATGTTATTCATGAGTTTTCACTGTAGCTGTTGGCTGGTTGGATGTAAAGGTCAAATCTGAACTGTGTGCAGCAAGACACAGCTGTCCTCTCATTCCAGTTTTGTTTAATATGATGAGACAAAGCCGGCTAAATAAGGACACCACTTCTGAGAGCATGATATGTTCTCACTTAAGAACAAATATATGTTTATGTGATTACCTGGTGTACTTGTTGCAGACCCTTATTCAATTTCATGGGCTGACAAAGCCAGAAGAGGTACAATTACAAGTTCAAGGCCATTTTCATTGGGATCAAGTACTTAATTTTTCTGCTTGCATCTGTTCAGTAGACTTATGGCTGAAAATGAACATACTGGTGCCGAGATGGATGTGGTAGTGTAGATCAGCTTGTGTCTTAGCACATTATCTTGTTGGCCTGCACCATTTGAAATAGTGTAACAGATGTTTCTGACTTTAACATCTTGATACATTATTGGTAACATAATAAATCACATTTTCTGTCAAAATAGGAAATTAACCTTCAGAATTTTTCCAGAAGAATAGTAAGCCACACACAACCCACAGTTATGCAGTTGTTTACAATATTACTTGATGTTGGCAGATACAATGTTGATGTTAACAGATATGCTTTTAGCTTGGTGATGTAAACAGATATAATTATTAAAAGGTATTTATTCCAGCTTCAGATTTGGTATTTGAATCCATCGAAAAACACTAAATCCTCCTTTTTTATTAAGTTTCTCATTGTTTTCAAGCATTATATTTAGAATATGCAAACAACAATGTATGTTGTCTTGGGAGTTGTAGCTCAGAAAGTTGGGGAACCACTGACTTAGGGCATCCAGCACAAAGAACTACATTCAGCCTGGGGGCAGGGTTGATATGAACAGCTAAAGGGCAGCTAAACATAAAGTTTTCTTTTGGACTAAATTCATAAGTGGTTCTTATTTCATTGCAGGAAGTGTCTGGTGAAGGCTTAACAAGTTAGTAGCTTCATAAGCTACTAGCTGCTACTTTCTTTATCCAACTTTAGGGCTGTCCCAAACGATTATTTTCAGAATCGATTAATCTGACGATTATTTTTTCAATTAATCAATGCATCTAACGATTCAATTATTTTTCGATTCATTGATTAATCTAACAACTTTTTGTTGCTCGATTAATGTAACAACAAATTTATCCAGAATAAATACTAAAAACGTTCTTAATTCAATATTTAATTAAACAATACCAAAAATCTTCTCTACAGTAAAAAAAAATGCGTGCAATAACTGCAATAATAAGTAAGAAATGTTTTCTAACCTGAAAAATTAGACTGTGTAAAAAAATTGTAAAAACAAACATGTTCAGTTCATTGCTCATAATTCAAATTTTTGAACTAAGTTCATTGTTCCAAAAATGAACTAGTTCATAGATCTTTTTAATGTGTTTTTGCAAACAGTATATCTATTTATCTCTCTCTATATATATAGATAAATATATATAGCTATATACATATAATATATGTGATTTAGTGTTTGTCTTTCAGCCTGTTCCCATGCAGTGATCTCTTAACATAGAGCTGCACTCTATCAGCACTTCCACATGTATGTGACATACGGTATTACCTTAGTTATTTGCGGGCTTAGTCACTGTCTGTTCAGTGATGTTGTGCGCGCGTGTCTGTAGGTAGAGCTGTAGGTAGAGCTGTGCCATCCCCGCGGTGCTCAAAGAAACGTGACTGCATCCACTAGTTCCTGAAAAAGTGGACTGTTTTCACGGTTCCCGTTCTGCGTGCAGGGGTTACTGCTTTAAATTCTTTTAATTGATCATATGAAGAAGCTGTATGTATCACCGAAGCAGAGCTAGCGCTGTTGCCTTCGATTTTGCCTGCATGCTTCGCTATGTGATGACACATGCACGGTGCAACTGTGGTGGATGGTGTTGCCAGATTTGTTGTTTCCCCCCATAATTTTTAAGGCCTGTTTACAGTGTGTTTTAGTGGGATTTTGCCTGGAGGCTCCACAGAAATCTGGCACTCTCTTGAACAAAGTTGAACTGTGAAAGACGCCGTTCACGAGCGCCAGAATGAACGCGTTTACAATAACGTTCATAAGGCGGAAATACAGTCCGTTCAGTTCACTTTCATCCAGAATATGAACTCGTTCACAGATGATCGTTCATTGAACTCGTTCATGCACAACACTGGTTTCCGGTTCCTCTACAAAATAAGAGCGTTCAACTTGTTGTCTTTTTTCCGACGCGTCGATGCGTTATATATAAATCGAAACATTTATATAATCGATTATGTCGACTCATCGATGCGTCGGGAACAGCGCTATCCAACTTACTGACAAACAGTGCAGACCCTCTCAACAATCCACAGAAATGAAACTTTTTCAGTGTACGGTAAAACAAAACAAAACAAAGCAAGAGTTTTATACACCTATAGTAGATCCCTGGGATTCTCGTAAGAATTAAACTTTTGATTGACAAGCGTATGAAGACACGGGTATGTGTAAACAAGGCACAACTTTTGAAGATTTTGTTTTGAGGCACTGAAATAAGGCAGACAAATATGACCCTTCATACTAATAAAAACAATATGGTATGAGGAAAAACTGCACTACTAATACCAACAGTGTAATTCTGCTGCAGCTTTTGCTCCTCTGGTTACTATAATTGGTTATAATTCCACTTAAAGTAGTAAAACCCATTGCAGGGCTCTCAACTCTCATGCATTGGGTGTGAGACACACACATTTCAGCTTGTTCACATGCCTCATCATTGCTGTCAAGAAGAAAATATTCCATGCATCTTGTCCTTGAAGCAACCTCTGTGTGGTTTCTCTGGGATTCATGAGACTTCTGACGGAAATTTTCTTTAAGCTTTACCAAAGTACATCAATATATAAAAAAATGGCACTTCAGCACTGGTAAGAGTAGAGCATCAGAAAAGTCCTGCTTCCTGTTTCAGTAACACTACTGTCTCTACTAGCATGGGAACTCATGTAGGTCATCATACAGCATGCAGCTTAGTTATAAATTATTCCACAAACAATAAAATGTAACCAGTTTAAATGTGTCTATTGTTTGCCTTACAGCATCTGGTAACCTAAACTTGTTTATGCAGCTTGTGTCATGGGAACATGCAGTGCCCTCTGTTATGAGATGCTTAAAATAAAGATAAAGTAGCACAGACTTATTAGTTACTTAGCAACAGCCAAAAATGGTGCAAATTATTGAATAATGTTGGGAAAATTGACAACTGTTTTATATTAAACAGGGTTTAACAATGAACATCTGTGTCTTAGACATTACAGTTGCTCAGTGAATATGTCTCCCACTGCTCACATAATTTTCTGTAAAGATCATGCTGACTGCTGGCTCTGTTTCCAAGTGATGCAGGTCTTTCTTTCTTTTTTCTTTTTTTCTTTACCATGCACTGCTCCAGGGGACAACATCAGTGACTTTTAATGTCATGTCCTCCTTTGGGGGGCCTTAGCCCTTCATTGCATGCAGGTATGAACATGACTTGATGGGTTTAATGTCAGTGGGTCTCTTTAACTTCTCATTATAAAGTATTTAGTGAAGATGAATCCCTTGCAGGCATTAAAAATGATAAAGACCCAATCAAAAGTGTTTCCACTGTGATATCTCTAATGAGTTAGATGATAAGGTTGCCTGGCAGGAACCAACAAGAACCCAATTGAGGCAGCTATATCCTAGCTGTTCTAACTTATAAAGATATGCGCTGTCATGGTAACTGAGCTTTATGGAGGTCAGTCCCCCAGTGTGTCTAGTTCACAGGAGAAACCTAAGGCAGCAGTTGACACTAGTGGTTAGACTGTGTCCTTTAACCAGAGGGCAAGAGAGAACAACCCTCAACTAGCTATAATGTCTAACCTGCTCAGGTGTCTCTAAGTAAAACACTGAATCCCCTACAGACTCCCATGGTGCTACTTGCTTCCACTTAGTCCAGGATTCAGTTGCTGTTCACAAGCACATGTTTTGTGGAGGATTTAGTGATTTTACTTCCACGGATTATAATTTAAGCAAACACAAGGATGTGACATTTTTCAGCTTTTTCTTGCCTCTCTGCTTTCTCTGCCCCCTTCCCATTTCATCTTCTGTTTATGGTCTGCTGTTTTTCTCAGTCATTATTTGCTAGATGTTAAATTACCACTCTTTCTTTCTTTTACTCCCACACAACTACAAACACACACACACACACACACACACAAGCAGATCCACACCCTGTGAATATTGTGTTTTATGTTAAAGTATGTGTGTCCAGCCACAGTCTGAAGCTTGCTGAAGGAAGACATGACAAACGACTTTGGCATTTAACATGACAGACACCCCCTCTCTCTGGCTCACTCCCTGTGTGTGCATATGTGTGTGTATGTGTAAGAAAAAGAGAGTGTTGTAAGTCCCAGCTCACCTGCCACCAGGTAAATAAGCATTGAAATCTGCAGACTTTTTTCGAAATAGAAAAGCAGATTATATGTCTTGTCACGAAAAAAGGTTTATTTAGCACATTATTGTTTGATTTGTGTGTTATATTAATTATCAACGATCAAACCTGCTACATGTTTACACTACAGTGTTTACTGTGTTTGCGTATTTCTCTTTTTTGGCAAGAACAATAACTATCGCAGCGATGAAAGCACAAACCGTAGCATGTTGATGAGGGTTGACAATCTCAAACATCTGATTATAGACTGTTTTCTTTCAGAATTCCATAGCCAATGATTTGAAACATTTGTCTGGGTCATATTCAATACAGGTCTACTGAGAAGAGGCCATATATATATATGAAGTCTTACCTTTGCAGACTGGTCTGTGGTCACTCCAGGCTGCAAAGACTTCTGCCACTCTCTGGCAGCTGATGGTTTTACTGCCCTGAAGTACATAGTCCTCTCCACAACTAAACTGCACCACACTGCCAATGCTGCAATGACAAACACATAAATAATCACACACTGTGATGGTGCAGACAGTGAAACAAATAAAAATGTTTTTTTATTGCATACATATTTATGAATGTAAAACATATTTGTAGGTTTTAATTGCACCTGAAGTCATTGCCATGCCGTTTTCCATTCTCCGGCTCTCCGGGGTCAGGGCAGGAGTTAGATGCCTGTCTCACACCCCCTTCATTTACTACACAGAGAGATAGACAGGTGGACAGCCAGTACAGACGGGTTAGAAAGAGACAGAAGCATTTATTAAAGCTGTATTTGCAGATGCAAATCCTTCTTGTGCACAAACTCCAAAGAACTGCTTCGTTGCTCCCCAGCAATTTCCGTAAACTATGTGATTTTGATTTATAGCATTCAGCATGAGTCTCCCTGGGTAAATGTCCAGCCCTCTGCTTTTAGTTTTGGTTTTGGAAACCTGTCTAGCTCATTACTTATTCACTTTAACGGTAGCAGGAAAGAGATTAGACAGACCAGGAGATCAACGGACAGTTGGAGGGTTAGATACGCACACAAGAGACAATAAAACACTTCAGACACTTAATTTTCTAACAAACTCAAGAGCTTATCTTGACATAAAACATAACAAAAAAACTGATGACAGAAAAATCTGTAAAAATATTGCAACACAACACTCATATTTATTCATCTTTACAGTGTTAACTTATACTGGTTTTCTGTTAAATGCTTATAATTTTCATATTTTTTTTCTTTTCTTTTCTACTTTCATTTTAGCAGGTTTTTTTGTCAGTAAACTCTCAGCTTTTTACCTCTAGTGTTCATTTAAGTGCGTTGAGATAGACATTTTTATCTGTAAACCTCAAGCTAGCCAATCCAGTCCCTTGTTTCTCTTTCTCATTTGCAGTTTAGGATTTGTCAAGAAACATAGCTGCAAGGTTAAAGCCAAGCAACAGAAACGTTTTTGCGCATTTCTGTGTGTGGATGATTGCAAACAGAAAGAGTAGAAAAACCTTTTGTGACTTGTCTGAAAAAGCCAAAGACATGCCAGTCAGCCAGGTGAAAGAAATAACTAAACTGAAATGGTTTTCATTTAAAAACTTTTCCAATTTACAACAATGTGTACGCTAAGGCTTATTTTTTTCTTCTACTTTTTTCTAACACTTAACAAGTTCATTATGTACTAAAACATATTTCTTGTCTGTCAACACACAGCAAAAAGTGTACATTGTAATAAAGTATCTTATGCATTCCTACAAAGACTTTGGACCTCCGGTATTCATTTTTGAGATGGCTGTAAAGTCATATGAATAAACCTTCAGTTCACTGAATTCTTTACTCACACCAAATATTGTTAATTTTAGTCACTCTACTTGCATTTGTTCAGTCAGTCACCCCAATCTAATGTCTGGTGACAACAGATACTGTCTTGCTGGTATTTAATTATTTTACATATACAGCAAACAAAACAGTATATTTTCACGTTCAAATGAATGGGCTACTAATTAAATTAGTGGGCTTCATGTAATTTGCTGTGCTATAAGGTTTAGCTTATTTCTAAATGATGATAACAATGATTGATAACATTAATAAATCATTTTGTTCATTAATTTGATTAAGGTTTCCAACCTTAAAACTTACAACCCATTTTGATGAAACACTGACATTTATTCTGTACATTCCTGGAGCAATTATTTCCCTGCAACATCCAGGGGGCCAAGAAACTGCACTTCACAACTTATTTTTTCTGTCCCAGAACATCATATCACAGCTGTGTTTCGCTTTACGGTACCATGTGATATACTACCAACAACTGGATGTCAAAACACTGGCTCTTCTGGATGAGTACCATGGCTGATTCAGCAAAGAAACCCAAAAGGACAGAAAAAGAAAGAAAAGAAAGCAACAGAGCAAAAGATAAGACAAGAGACAACATGGGACTGACTTTTACCAGCTGGAAAGAGCTCAGAGAAAGGCCCGGAAGCAAGACGGAGGCCGAATTGGCCTTTGTTAGCTGGCGCCAAAATGTTAAAATCTTCCAAAGTTCAGTTGTTGCTTTAAACTACACAAGACAAAATAGAAACAGTCACTACTATGCAGTAATGGTTCATTTATTTTCTCTTTGCACAATTTTTCAATCATTTTAAATATATTCTTTTATCATCAATGTACATTTTAATGTCCAAGTTATTGCTGTTGTTCTAATAGGTCAAAGTGCATCTCATCAAAACATGTTTGATGAACTGTTCTTGGGGACAAAATGTATGTTTAACTAAATAAAAGGGAGAGGGGAAGTTTTACTGAGCTGATAAATTTACAAAAAGTCCCTTCAAGTCATTACAATAATATGCTTTGAATCATTAATGTTTAACAGCAAATCACCCCCTTGATCTTCTTAGGATTTTTTTAAGATGAATTATTCAGTCAGAGACTTTTATCAATTTACAAAACAAACCCAAAAATTATTTTCAGGCATATTTTATATGTAAAGTATTACGCAATTTATGCAGCAAAACAATTTGAGATCAAAAGTAATTAAGTGAAATTTGTCTCTTTAGAACAATAAATCAGATCCCAGTGAACTTAAGTAGGTAACAAACACAGGCCAGGCATTAATACTGTCCATTCCTGCTTTCACACAAACACCTTCTCACCCACACTGTTTGGGCTGTCTGGCTAACATGCAACTACATGTTTAGTCCGTATCAATAAACCCAGCAGGTGGCTGTGTGTATGTGTGTGTGTGTTTGTATTTGTTCGAGTAGATAGTTTGTTGCTTTGTTGGAGCGGCTAATTTGACCATCTGGACTATTAACACTACAACAGAGGGAGTGGTTACAGTATCAGTACTGGGTGCACACACTTAAACACAAAATACACAAAAGGCAACCCAAATACATACACACACGCACTTATATGAAGCAACATCTACAGAACATGAATGCATATGTATGGTAAGACACAGACAGACGTTGTGCTTCACTGAAGAGTTGAACCTGTCTGAGCAGAGCAAATTAGCTTCTCAACCAATCAGAGCCGGACGAGTTAACATACAAATTCACATCTGTAGAACAAACCTCAACCATGACTCTACAGCCTGTCAGGAAATCTGATGAATCTGCAATGTGCTGTGCCTCTGTGCTGTGCCTAGCTCAGCCATTGCTTTTCCATCAACTTATACTGTATTTGAGAGATTCACACATAAAATTGCAATCACACAACTACAAGCAGTTAAGGAAAACAGGCAAATTAATTACAGATACTTTAAAATGCATCATTATACAGCATGCAAATCAATCAAAAACAATACAAGACTCATCACAGTTGTGTTTTGGCTTGCATCATTTTGGAGCAGTGCCTTTGACTTGTTGATGTGTGCACGCTTGTTCTTGTGGGTGTTCAAAAAATGTGCACATGCATGAGAGGCCATGGGAAGGCATGTAATCCTTTGGCTACATTGAACAACTAACTTGTGCTGGTGAGATATTGTATGCGGAACGAGAATAAAACTGGGAATCTTTTCATCCAAGAGTATTTAACAAGGATATGTTAATTTCTCTAGACGACAGCACATCGTGAAAGGGATATAGTTACAAACAGCTTGATGGGTCTGGCAGCATAAATGATAAAGCTGGAGAAATTTCCTACGTATATATTGACTCTGTGGCCCATTTCTGTAAAAAGGGCTATGCACACCTTGTGCAAAAAATTTAAATAGATGCAAATACACCTTTTGCACACTTTTCTCATGTTTGTTCAAGCCTGATTACAGTGAAAGGCTAATGTTTCTGATAGGACACATTTACTGCAGCCACATCATAAGTGTAATCAACACTCTAGTGCGTGCCAGATTGTTTGTGATGTGTGGAAAACATTAAATTACATCAATATATTATCACTATTATCTTTAGTACACAGAC
This sequence comes from Leptatherina wallacei, assembly GCA_028567055.1. Classification (NCBI taxonomy): domain Eukaryota; kingdom Metazoa; phylum Chordata; class Actinopteri; order Atheriniformes; family Atherinidae; genus Leptatherina; species Leptatherina wallacei. The sequence continues at coordinate 16,370,823 of JAOXYM010000018.1, forward strand.
AGTTAACCTTCATAGAGAAGTATAATGTGTAAGAGTATGGCTGTGTAAATGAAAACAGTGGAAAAAAAGAATAGGAATATTGTAATAAAGATGCAAAGAAATCTAAAAGTAAAGGAGAATTGCATATGAAATAAATCTTTTAGGCACTGAAAGCTTTGAAAAGGAAACCTTTTCTGCTTTTTGTGCATGCCCTTCTAGTATCAGAATGTTGAAAAAGGCTGAATAAAATAAATAATATCCACATGGCCATTTTTCCACTATAGTGCATCGGATGACAAGGGACCCATTAGCACCCATACTATTACCCTTCAGAGTGCCTAATGTAAGAGTTTGTTCCCAGAGGGTCTTATGGTTATTTCACTAGTAGTTGCATCTACAGCAGTTCCAACAGAAATGCAGCAAAAGAATTTATTGAGGGTGCACTTCTTTTAATTAAGATGCCAAGATTGGAAACCAAATCCAAAATAGTATCAAAATAAGCTGCAGACTGAGAGCAGTTATAGATCACCATACATATAGAAATACAGTAAATTATATTCTCTTCTGTAATCAAATGGTTGAGGGTATGTTTTGATCAACTCTATAATTGCTTTAATGACCTCAGTGGCCTGGGCTTTAAGGTGTACAAATATAGGGAGAAGAGAAGAGAAGAGAAGAGAAGAGAAGAGAAGAGAAGAGAAGAGAAGAGAAGAGAAGAGAAGAGAAGAGAA
>JAOXYM010000018.1:16371975-16389862 GCA_028567055.1 Leptatherina wallacei
AGAGAAGAGAAGAGAAGAGAAGAGAAGAGAAGAGAAGAGAAGAGAAGAGAAGAGAAGAGAAGAGAAGAGAAGAGGGATAAGGATAAAGAAAGAGGAACAGAACAGGCTGGGGTGGCTGATAAACAATATTACAACAGTTGATTCACATTCCCTGATCAGGCCTAAAGCAAGCCAAAACAAACCGTGATTAAGCTTATCAGAGCAAGCCATGATTAAATATATCAAAGCAAACAATGAAGAGGCAAGACACCGTGACCTGAACATAGATCCACAGAAAGTCAAACCCCAAAAAACACACAGCGGGCATGCAGAATGCAAACGGAGTGTTCGTGCAAAGGCCTTGTTGTTTTCAACAGATTTGTGCGTCAGAAAAGATGACATTTAAATACGAGACTCATATTTTAGCATTATGTGTGTATGCATTCATGAAACAATTTTTCAACTAAGGGTTCATATTCTGGTTTAGTATATTGAGTTATAAGAGGCACAAAAGTGTTGAACAGGTAAGCCTTTTTTAAGGGATAGAAATAAAACAAACAAAAAAATACTTTCAACTTAAAAAAAGCATTCCTAGCCAAACCAAGCCATTACATGTTAGTTCATTAGCCAAAGAAACATTGAGATATGAACTCACATATTGAAAACTTGTTGCCGGAGTCTTTGCCAGGGAATAATTTAACGCCCCGCGATTTAAAATCTACTGATCGCTTCACTGCAGAAGAGAACAGAATACAGAACAGAGAAAGAAAATCAGATAACAGATTGGATAAAGTGGAAAAAAAATTAGACCTAGCAAAGGATTTTTATCTTTTTTTTTTGTTTTCTTATGGCAACTTCTTCTCCCTCACAATGCTGGGAGAGAGAAGAGCAAAGCGAAAAAGAAAGTCACAAAAGCAAAATAAATTTTAAAATGGTGAAACAGAAAGCAGGAAGGTGAAAAAGACAAAGTAGGAAAGAAGCATAGAGAGGAAAGTAAGTTGGAAAAATCATTTGAGCAGCAGAATTTTTGATCGGAACAATCTTTCTCTTTCCGTCACTTTTACCACACTTATATAAAAGGCTGGGGTGTTCTGCTGGAAGCCCCATCATATTCTGAACAAAAGTGGATAGAGAAAATTGCAACCTTAATCAAAATTACTATGATGTAGCACTGTAATCAAAGCATTCGGATAATGAAACGTTAGGAAATAACTGGCTGGTCGGAATAAATCAAAGACAAGAGGAGGCAAACTGACGAGGAGTTATCCGTGACAGCGTGAGCTCTGTTTTCAGACCCCAGTGACATTTCTTCGCAAGTGAGGCTGGGATGTGTTAGCATACAATGCTAGGCCCAGATGTTCATATAGCTCAGCAGGTGTGGCTCTGAATACAGACTAAGTAAGTAGGAAAGAGCTGCACTAATGCATTTATAAAATCAAAACACCTGTGGTGAGCTCTTCTTCGAGAGTGTCTTTTCAACTCTACCTTTAAAAAATAATTCATTACCAACATGAGTAAAGAAAACACAAACAAATTTTATCCTCGATGACAAACTACCGTGACAAATCACTTTAATGAATGTCTGACAGACGTTGCTTTCATAATGACCTGACTATTCCACTGAATGGTGACAAATGGCATTAGAGTTAATGTGCTTCAATTATCCTAATGTTATACAGTGGCCCCATATATGCACATACATCAATAGTATTCTGCTTGACATGGTTGAATTATATCATGTGTATTTTATGCAAACAATTATCCTAATGTTGTGCATAAAAGCACTAGTGGCACTTACCATGTTGACAAATTAGCATGTCAATTAATGTGCTAACAGTTCATTCAATCTAAAATGGCCAAGTCAACATGAGCTACTTTTGAACATTACTGTGTGAACTTGCATCATAACAATTAAAAAAAGGTTAATCAGTGAGTGTGTGAAGATCCAGAAACCTCCAACTTACAGTTACTTTACTGATTAAAAATGATAGAATAGCTGACTGACTAAATGCTGCCTGATGGACTTCAACATGTATCAAAGACATTGTGACAGAAATTAACAACAGATCAGACAGTAAATCTATCAAGTCCCGCTGTACATCATGTTAAAAACCTCACTGCAAGTGAGGCTTGAATCTTTGATTACAACAAAGCCTGATGTTCTAATTTTTTTTCTTATTTGACAGAAATGGTTCCTGTAATATACTTGACAGCAAATACTGTCATTTGGAAATAAGATTGAAAGGGAAAAAAACCCCAAAACAAAACAACAGCTTTAATCAGCCACAGTGCAACTAGAAATTAAGATAGAGAAATTACAGTAAAACAAAATATTTTGTGTTCCATCTTTTTGTGAGGGCAAAGGATATTGCATACAAGAACTGCTTGCCAACAGGCAAGGTAAGCAAAAGCTTGGGACTCCCAGCCAGAAGGGGGTCCTTGAATCACTACAGCGGAGTTACAATGTGAAGAGTTTACAGTAGTCCAATTAAGCTTGTTACATACGCCCCGAGAAGTGAGAACTTTGTTCTTGTTCTCGAGGGCTATAATAACAAGAAAAAGTTTGTTTTGGTCCGGTCAGTTGATACTCTACCAGAAGCTTCGTCTACAACGGGGCGGGGATTACTGCAGGGGGTTGTCTGTGTCTTTATGTGCGTTGAACAATTGACCTGGTTATTTCATATTCAACGTGAAACTTCATCCATGGCAGGGTGGGGTTGTGAACACGGCGGTGTCTGTGCCTTTAATTCCTTATTTTAATTACCTTCCCTCTCCGTGCTTCTGTTCCCTGCTGATGCTTTGCTGCTTCGCCCTCCACTCTGCTTGCATTTTTTTGCCAATATTCTAAATTTTCTCCTCAAGAAATTTATGGGCAGCAGTTCTTGAATGCTCATTAATCACTGGGAATGTATTTTGTGGTAGATTTGACTGGATAATATTAAATTTTAAGACTTTTATAATCTCGTCAGTATCATGTCAGCGTGGCCTACAAATAATCGAAGCCTTGTAACTTAAAAAAACTAACTAGCTACAAGATTCCTCTCTTCTCTACATTACAAACTTCTACAGAAGATCACCATGCTGGAAACAAAGATATCAACGGCTAGAGGTGAATGTGGAACTGAACAGATGTGTGTTGATATGATACAACTTTTCCATTGACAGAAAAAAAGTGGACAAGTTCTTCCTAACAGACAGCTAATTAGCACAAACAAACTGGGAGGAAACAGGAGGACACTGCACGGAGTAATAACTCTTTCATTGATAGTCCTCCCTGGAATGCTCTTACAATGCCAAAGAAGAAAATCAGCTCACAGGGGAAAGGGAGGACAAGTAACAGGAAGAGCACAGTCGCTGAGATCAGCGACGCGACCGGCTGGCCTGCACTACCATCCAGACCAAGTATTTCCTCAGCCCATCTCTCTCGCCTTAGCAAGACACAGTCATGGCCAACTGTCAAAAGCAAAACTAACAACCTCCTCTACTTCAGAATCAGGATCTGGATCTTCAAACCAGATCCCTCAGGTCATCAAGGTCAAGTCTACTTTCTGTTCCCAGAGTCAGAACTAAACACGGAGAGGCAGCGAACAAGAGCAAAGTCTTTGATTCTCATGGAGTAGTTAACAGGCTTTACAGTAGTCTGGATACAGAACTTTCTAAACAGGCCCCATCCCCACCTCCCACTCTCACAGCAAGCAGTGCGTTTTATGTTCATGAACAAGTGGAAGCAGGTTTATCAAAACGTAAAGAAGTTATCCATCTGGCAGTAACAAAGGAAATGAGAAAAAAAACAAGAAGAGCAAAAAAGACATCAAGACTGGTGAGTAGTGCAGATAGTACTGAAGTTAATTCAGCTGAGAGCAGTTTCATCTGTCCTGCTTCTTGCTGGACACTGACAGTTGATGCGTTTACTCAGCTAGCAGGCTGAAAATAAAAACACCTAACTTGAAAAATGCTCTTTCTTTAGTTATCAAATTAAACCTGTGTCCAGGCAAGCTAAACTCTCAAGCTCAGAATGCTAAGTTATAGAAATTCATAGGTAACAAATCTGGATAATGTTCTACTAATGTGCATGAATGGAAGCTTTTGTGTGCATGTTGTGTTTCTATGCTATTCCATTTTCCATATGTGTCAAGTAGACCCTATGCTTCTGAAAATTTTATTATTTATTTATGTAGTGTATTGTGCTGTTAATCTAATCCTAAAAAGTCATAACACAGGCTCCAGCACATAGTTTAATCTTCTGTATTGGAACCATATTAAATCATATTTCCCCTGTATAATGAGATGAACATTGTAAATAATGAAGTATGAATAAGTAGAAGAAAAGTGAAAGCTATACCAAAGAACGTTTGAAAGTTGTATTTGAAGAATCTGAAGCTGTAATAACTCTTGCCAGATTCACGCTTAACTTTATGTTCAAAAAGCTTTCCATATTCATGTAAAGCTCAACTTTATGTTGTGAGTGGATACGTATGTGCTGTCATTTTCTATATGGAAAATAACTATTATTCAAACTAGTTTACTTCACATTTTAAAATAACTTGTCATAAACTTTTGAATTAAAAGGTTTGCTCCAGACCTTTTAACACTTGCTAAGGACAAAAAAGAAAGTAAGAACACAGTCTTCACAGCAATCCACCTAAACAAAGAATACAATTTTTTGTTTTTAACACAAGTATCATTTCTAACACAAGTGTGAAACATGTTTGATAACTGATGAAGTAACTGCTGCCTTTTGGGCAGTGTGCATTTTATTAAGTAATCATTTTTACAGTCATTCATCTTCATTTTTTCAGGGCAGTTCATTAACAATGTGGAATAACATCTGTATTTAAAAAATACAGCCAAAAATACTGCCACAGTAGCTTTTTCCTTACCAATACATCTTTAATGCAACATGTTAGCTACCTACCTACCTTATACATACATTCCTATCATATATATATATATAGATATATCTATATATCTATATATATAAATGAGACAAAAACAGTTTTGTGCTGCATCAAACCCTGCTAATATTCATCAAAGTAAAATGTGCCCTTGTTAATATTCTTCTATGCTGCAGCTCCACTGCAAACAACAGATGGAAGGGCAGATGCATTTAAGTAAACCCTATTTATGCAGTAAAAAAATTTAATATTTGACAAAACTATATTTAGTAAGAGGAAAACAAAGAGCTGAGATAAAGTCAAATGGGGAAAAATATGACACTTCAGTGAATAATGGTTAAAAATAAACTTTAAGCAGCTGCACCCTATTCCACTATCCTGGTGGTCGATGACAGCTTTTTGAAATCTTAAATAAGATGCTCTTAGTATTAGTGCACACCAGAATTTAACATCAAAAGTTACAGCTAGCCTGCCACCCAAGGCGTGATCCAAATCAATGACTAGTTTATTTCACTCATACTGGATTGTTACACACAATACCATCTAAATTTCATAGTTCTTGAGAATGGTAGTAGCAAGACAATCTCTAAGGAGGTGAATCAAACACTAAATAGAACAACACAGCTTTCACACTGCATGCCCTTGGCTGAGGATCTTAATGTGAAATATTTGTTAAATATTTGTAAGAAAATGGAAAGTGATCTAGAATGAGGGCTGAGAGATAATTGTGACATTGAATAATATGTCTGAATTACTCTCAGGTAAATGTGGTTAAAAATCTAATACTTGGATTAATCCAGAAGAGTCCAGCCCCACATAAAGTTAGAAACAAAGCTTTAACAGAATTGGTTGGTTGAGGTCAAAGATATGGTGACGATCTCGTGTGGATAAAAAGTGCTTCATAATCACAACATTAATAAAACAGGTGATGCTGCAAAAGAGATGCTGCAAAAGAGATGCTGCAAAAAAATGCACCAATCATTCAGTCTCACCACAATGGGCATATGCAAAACAGACCTGAACTAATTCAACCTTGTTCATCCTCCAATACACTTACAGTAATAATCTTAGTGCGAACAGTGTTTTTGATAAAGCAAAAGCAGAACACCAAGTAAATAATGAAAGCCAGTAAAATGCAAGCTCCCACAATTATTGAAGATGAAAAGGGGCAGTTCATGGATTTATGAGCTCTTATGATCCCCCTGAAGCCTGCAGTATCTCCATACTCAGTTTGACTAATGATTCTTAAGCTAAGGTTGACAAGGAAAAGGGCTTGGAGATTTATTTACACGAAAACTAAATTGTATATTCCACATGAGCTAAATGCCGTCTTTTTCTCTGGTGGCAATTATCCACCACTTAGCATTTTAAGATGTGCACTTGATCACAAGACATTATGGGTTTGAGACATTATGAGGGCCATATAAGGAAGCACCATGTAGTTGACAATATTCAATATATCAAACTTCCTGAGGGTTATTCTGTCTCACTGCCTGAGTTAAGTAATCTTTCCATACACATAGTTGACTGGTGTTTCTCTTGTACTGACTGACTTATTTGTTGCCACAGTACTGGCTGACTGATAATGCCGTCAGTTGTTCATTAAGGGCCAATCACAGCCCTGCAGACAGAGAAACTCATGAATTTGTAATGAAGAGAGATGATGGCTGGATATGATTGGTAAGATCTGCCACAGGGAAGGAAACATATTGTTCATACCTGACATAGACATGGAGGCACACATAAAACGCACCAGATTCAAGAAGACATTAACAAAACTATACATGCACACTGTCACATCATATCAGCAGACAACAGATAGATTTATCAACTCAAAAATGGACACACGTGTACATAAAAGCCCAAACTTGAAAATGCAAAGAGACATATTCGGAGCAGAAGGTGAATAGGACTGAGCTCATGGGTGAAGATTCCTCTGGGTTCACAAGAACACAGATCACGGTCACAGATAAACATATACACATACATGGACATGAGCACAAAAAGTGAGGCTGACTTCAAACATGAATTCCCAGAGCCAGGTTTGAGGTGGATAGGCTTGGACATTAAAACAGGACCATGGAGGGCAGAATGTGGATAGAGTATCCATGTAACCGATGTAACTTTAAGCATTTATTAAAGTGCATCTATGGTTCAGGTTTAGTCTGCTTCTTGCATTGGGGCTGAACTAAAATATCAGTAAGGAATGGTTATTATTTTAACAATCATTGTATTATTTTCATGGCCACAAGGGGGCAGCCAGGCTGACTGTACAGTGTGGACCAAATGAATGCATACAATGGGTTAGCTCTTGCAGATGCATAATTAATGCACCATTAAAACTGAATAGAGCATATTTTACCATTCACATTTTGAGAGAAAAACCTTTAAAAAAAAATTAAAATCATTACACTTTTCCTATTTTATAGGAGTTGAGGTTTAGCTCATAGTCAAGATGCTACTGAACAGGGGAGTGTCGTGACATTTTCAATATGCTGATGCAGGAGGAAAAATGCTTTCTAAACATTCAAAATTTTGAATGCAGAAACAGTTTATTGATTTAGAGGTGTGTATTAGAATTCAAACGCACAGAAGGTCAAAGAGACCTGGGAATTCAACTGCTCCCTCTGTTCTGTCTTGGGCATGTTTCCATCTTGTTCCATCTATAGGGATTTTATGGCTGAAACACATGAAGCTCAATCAGATAAAAGTGTCCTCCAAACTTCCTCCAAACTTTATTAATCTTTGATGTCATACCAAAACTAAATTACATTGTTTTTGTAACTGAAAGGAAGACCCCGCAAGTTTTGTGTTTGGGTAATTTGAATGAACCACTGAAAGAACTTGACATGCCAGTACAGTGTGCTACTCTTGGACTGCTTCAAAGAAAAAACTGTAAAAGGCTGGAAGAGACCCTGGAAGCCCTTGTTCTACTTTCAGCCAAGAAGAGACACAGAAAGGTCAGCCCGATCAATATTTAAAATGGATAAAAATAATTTTTACTTATTTTGAATAATGATAGACTTTATTTTATAGCTCATATCTGACAGGCCTGGTAGATAAATTGCTTGTGAAAAGACTGGAATTGTAAATCCTGATATGTGTTTATGTCTAGTACACAAAGTAAGGAAATTTGTGTTGTGTGTCTATTATTTCTTAGTTAAAAAAATATTTCTTAGCAATTATTCTTACACCACTAACACTTTAAGATGGTGCCATATTTGTAAGGAGAATGCATTTGTAGGATGAGCAACAGAGTTGATTATATTGGTTGATTCCATGAAAGTTTATTCTGCTATTGACTAATCAATAGTCCAGGTACTGATAATCAAATGCTTGACTGGCAACTTACTAGGGATGTTATATTCAGTGATCAGATCAGCAGAAAATGCTATCTTGATTGCTGCTCCGACAGGGTAACATGTTTTGGTGGAGGCAGTGTGATGGTGTGGAATGGAGAGGATGGAATGGCTTGCCTGCATGCCCTGTTCTAACCTCAACCCCATGAAACACTTGTGGGATCAGCTTGGGTGTGCTGTACGTGCCAGTGACCAACGCAACCACATCTGCTTATTTGCATCAAATGTTGGTTGAAGAATGGGATGTCATCCCACAGCAGTGTGTTACCAAGCTGGTGACCAGCATGAGGAGGAGGTCTAACGCTATGGTGACTGTGTATGGTTCTTCCACATGCTAACGAGGTCCCTGTTTGTGAAATGAATTCATTGTTTAATTTCAGACAATGTCTTGTTTCTCCAGACTTTAATTATCCAATCCAATAAACACCACCGATAAATAGCTGAATAAGGCTTTCCAACAGAATACGAAGTATTGTTACAACATAAAAATAATCTACCAAACAAAAATTTTTCTTACTTTTTGTGCAGAGTTCTTATACCAGTTAAAGCACAAGTTAGATATTTAAGATGCACTACTTAACTTTTGCCATTTTTTCAGTGATGTGCCCCCTATCAACAGCTAATTCGGCATCCATCTTGCATCCTACCTGTACTATGAGCTCTCTCCAGACAGTAAAAAAACTGTTTTATATTGACTCTTATCTTGCTCGGTCTCTTTTTTGTTTTCTTTCTTCCTCCAATAAGGTTTTCTAACATTTCTTTGCTGAATCTGCCACAGTGAGCATTCAGAACAGCTGATTTCTTTACATCTGCTTGTTAGTGTGACGCATGCGCAGACTGCAGAGCAAAACTCGGCAGCAACGTCACGCATGCATCCAAGGATAAAAAAAAGTTGTATAGTGCGGTTTCTGAGCAGCAGGATGCTGCTGGGTTATGGCGGCTCTATTAATGCACAAAATAGATGTCACTGTGTCAAACTAGTCCAGAGTTTTAAGGTTGGAAAGTTAAGGAGTGGATCTTTTATAGTAAAATCACAACTAGAAAAAAGTAAATGCAGTAACTTGTTGCAGTAAATAGCCAGCAATGTCATACAATATACTCATTGTCGGAAATGTACTTGGAAATAGGAAAACCAAGGGGCTACTGACCCTTATTACTTCAATCCCTCTTGCCCTGACCTTTAGACTTTCTGGGGACCAAGTCTTGGTCCTGATTAGGCTAAATATACTGGAGTCCTGGTCACAGTTGAGAGATGTCAACTGAGGTTAATTCTAGCGTAAAACTGTGTGTTTCTTCATGGGAAAATGACATCCTCGAGACACCTACTGTAGCGGAAACTACTAGAAAGAAAGTCTGAGATCTTAAGGCCATCTTTAAACATCTGTAAATTAGTGTTGATTCAGATTTCATCAGGGAAATAGTATCACATCTGGGGAAGATTCAGTCATTAACCGGGATGGATGTAGCCTGAACACTCATTGTCATAACTCCTTTTGTAGTCCCTTTGCAATTTGGTGTCTACTTTGTTATTTTTTTTCAGAAGCATTAACATGATGTATTGAGAAAAGGAATGATGGTGTAATATGGATACACAGACAACACTCTAAATGTTTTACATCCTGTAATTTTGAGCTCCTCCCCTATTTGTGTGTATGAGTATTGATCACACTTTCTGTCTTTTTAGTCTATCAAAAAGATTTAGACAGTGGAATTATAATGCAGTTCATTTGGTGTTTTTATCAGTAATATTAGATAAACTGCTAATCCTCACTTTGGCTTATAGCCAGACATTAATGTTCAGTGTTGTGACAAAAATTTGTGTAGTTAAGTTACATCTGGCAACTGTTCAATTTACTAAATAGCCTGCTGACAGAGCTGCTAACTGGTTATGTGCCTGGTTTGCAATGAATAAACGAGCCTGAGCAGGTGGTGACACAGATTAAAGTAAGAATGTATATGCTAAACATGTTAGTGGTCACAAATTGGAAACCACCACTGGAAGAAAAAAAATACACAAAATTTTGATTGTAAACTGGATATGGGTCTTTAGGGTTAATTTGTTTGTTTGGTTTTTGTTTGTTTGTTCAGTTTTTTTCCAACAGGGCATCTTATATATTCAAATATTAGAGAGTATTGACTACATTTAGAATTCTGAAGCAGAAACAGATCATTGATTGTGATCAGCCAAATAAAAAAAACAAACATCTGTATATATTTTGCTATATTTCACTCTGCCTTTTTTTTATCATTTTCATTAAACATTTCTGATGTGCAACTTCAGTAGGTCAGTTTCTTTCAGGGAAAAAGTTGCTGAAATCGTCACACATTCTGACAATCAAAGAGTAACTTGGATCTGTTTGTGTCACTGCTGTATGAAGGATTGAGTACTGACTTCTGGCCTCCTCTTATAGCTTTCTGCAATTCTGCAGCATGAACTGATTATGATTCTCTACATGTGTATAATTCAAATTTTTACATAAGGGGGTTGTGAACATTTATGTATTCAAAGCTTTATAGTCACCACTTTATTAATGAAAATGGTTTTCATGTCAGAGTCCACCAAGTGACTACCAATTTTTGTAATACATGTCTGGCTTGAGAAGATTTAGCTAAATGACTTGGTTTAAATTTTACTGGATGAATATGTGACTGAATGACAGAAGTCAAATGGGGCACACTAGCTCACAAGAATCCACAGCTGTCTACTTGATTTCCTTCAGAAAAGTCTTTTTCTGAAAAATTATAATTACTTATTTCAACTTATAATTATTTACTTATTAATTGTGACCAATGTACCTTCATCTGGATTCAGCATCATGATTCATTTGTTTCAAGCTTTGATGGCCACATTTGATTTAGTTTAATTTAATAAGCAACTTAACTTACAATTTCCCATTTTCATTTGGAACTTAGGCTCTTTTTGACAAAGATAGGAGATTGTAATGTACAAAGTTCAATCTGGAAAATGGCTCGTTCAACCACAGTCATAATATAATATATTTTTACAGGGAAACAATTATCTACACAGTGATTCCAGACTCCATTATTATCAAATGTCTTAATGGGGAACTGAAAACAGTTAATATGCTATTTTAAACTTCATACATAAAACAATTTGATACTTTTTCTCTCTAAATGTAATATTTAATTGAATATCTTTAGATTTTAAGCGACTGATCAAATAAAACAGAATGGCTATGGAGGATTTTTAATGTTATTACTAAGGTATACTATTAACGTATATGTCAAAAAAACAGTTTGACATGACACCAATGATGTCTTGGAAACACCACATGGAGTTTTATCCTGGAGTCAACTGGGTGGACCAAAAGTATAAAAGTGGAACATCTTAGTATGCCACCATACTAGTGTTGGAGATTTAGCTTCCCCAAATGACACATTCTGAGTACAAAGATGCTTAAATGCACTTCAAGCAGCTCCCTCAGCGGGAAACTACATCAACTCTGATTTCATCTTAGCCTGTAAAAGCAGTCGTAACATCCTATAGTGTGTTTAAACATACTCAGAAATCATGTATTGGGTTTTTATATTAAGCTGGAATTAATCTTTAAATGTTTTTTTTCTTTTTTGTCCTGAGGTAAAAAAAAATTACTCCCACTTAGAGATGTTGACATAGCTACATAAATACTGAGCTTTAATTAAATATGGTAATGGACACTTACTGGCTGAATTATATATAGGTGTGAGGGAGACAGTTGACTGCAGTAAGGTATAAGTATGTAATGCTGACACATTTACTGCTTAAAAAGTAGTTTTAATTTTAAACTATTTATGATGTACGCGTTTTAAATGTGAACATTTGCAGCTATATTGCCTTGACTTTTAAATATTAAAAAGCCTGGCAGATATATTGTGAATAAATATGTGATCCAAATAGGAGGGATATTACCCCTCCACAAGAACATGCAGTCCTTGGGGTGAGATATTTGAATTGAAATGCTTAATTCCTTTCATTTTGGTCTACCAACATAAAGCTTATGACATTTTTTAAAACCCTGTCAATGGGAATTATTTTGAAGCATCAATTTATGCATTTAAATGGACTATTAAAAGCTGCCAGCTTTTATTTACAAAATAGAGTCATTCCTAAACAGGCCAAATACAAATTCCTAAACAAACAGGCTCCTGTCCTGAGTCTAAGAGCCACAAATATATCGTCACACACAAGCACACAAGTGCATGCAAATACCTATGGTACTTTTGACTTTCTCCCCTTAAAATGGACAACAGCAACCATTTTGACAGTGGGATATTGAGATTTCTCCCTTTTTATTCGTTTGCTTTTTGTTAATATTTAGCCATATGCCAAATGACTTGTCTCCTTAAACCCCCCATCGTTCTCTGCATGCGTATCTGTCTCTTTTTTCCTGCTTCTCTGGCACCATTAATCATTTCTCTGTACCTCTCTACTGTTTTACTTTCTCCCTGCGCACCTTTTTTCTGCTACTCCTTTGTAATGTGCTTTGCCTTTTTTCTTCTTCTTTTTTTTTGCTGCCTTGCTAACCCAATCTCTCCTTTTCTCCAAACTTACATGAATCATTATGAGATTATTATTAATTCAAAACTTCATAATTTGGGCAGTGGCAGCAGGAGGAGATTTTTCTGAGCAGGAAGACCGAACTCAAACGCACGCATGCACAAATGCACACACAAGCACACAGAAGGAAAACAGTCTGGCAGCACCTTAAGCCAAACGTGTCCCTCTGTGGTCTCATGGCAGTGTCTTATAAACTCAACTTACCCTGCCAAAGCAGATTTGTTCATTTAGAGACAAATTTGGAACAGCTTTTATGCAGTGTTTGCCATGAAAATTTACTATCCCTGCACCATGGCTCTAGCATCACTATATGTTCTCATGAAGAGAAGTAGTGGACCAGAAGAACATATGAGTTCCATTAAAAAAAAAAAAGAAAAAACATTACAGTTATGTATTTTAAAAGGCAGAGTAAATAATGTGTTAATGATTTAGAGTTAATGAATAACTGATGATAGAAGTAAGTAAATCAGTTTGTCATGCCATATCATCACACAGGGTTTACAGTTATGAAAATCTGCAGTGACAAAGTAGTGTTTTATGCAATGCCATCCTGTTATCTGAATATTCTAAATTCAATGAATATTATGTGATTTTTCAATTAAATAACCTTTTGAAGAACCCACCGTGCCCCTCTGCTAATATGTAAGTACCAACTGAGTAATGGAGATGACTGACAGCTGACAGGAAATAGATAATCAATCATAGGCCTGTTAAAAGCTCTTCCAATTGATCAACTAACTTATCAAGTGACACCCCTCATTAACATGTTGATTAACCTTTTAAACTAATTAAGATCAATTAAACCAATTTAGAACAAATCACAAGTGGAGAGGGTCAGGTTGACAGTCAATCAATCAAGCATGTCTGAGGAAGTGTGTGGAGAATGCGTGGATAGCTTCAGGTGGAGAAAACAGGGAAGTAAGATAGATGAGAGGATGAGGAGGGAGGGGTGGGGGTGGGGGGGGGGGGGCTGTTTTCTAGAAAGAGGGAGGTGGTACAATAACTTTACTTTTTATAAAATGATTGATCATGTTCATTTCCAACTCTACAATTTTATTTGTAGTGAGTTATAGTTATGAAACAAAATTCAGACTCTAGGTTTTTCCTCTGCAAAGAGCTGTTTTAGCCCATGGTCGTTCATTTTCAATGTTCGTTGAGAGAAAACACTGCGCTCCCTGAAGTTTGTGGTAACACTGTTCTTGTGTTAACATCATAGACAAATTGGCTTCATCAAAAAAGTTGAAATGAAAAACTTTAAAACCTGAGTAAATAGAGACTTACGTGTGCAACTTTATTTATAGCTATATTATGTTAAACATAAAATTGAAGATATGACATAAAAAAAAAGTATAATAGTGCCACTGAAACAGCTGAAACCTGAAGTTTCAACTGTTTCAAACTGTGTGACTGATTTTACACAGTTACACAGATGTCCTCCCAATGGCCTCTTTGAAACTCAGGCAACAAGCAACGAGGTATCATCTGGACTCAATTTGCAACTTAATAAGCCAGTCATACCCACAGACTGGAAAATCACACAGTTAATTTCAAATTACCACTTAAGTTATTAAGTTTTCAGTTACTTTAATCGGTTTAATTGAACAGACTCCTGCAAGTACACATTTGACTCAAGCAGACAAGAACTTATGACCTCCTGAAAAAATAGTACTTCTAAATAGTATTTGTCCATATTCTGACTTGGTTGTTAAAGACTTAAGCAAATAACTTGCTATGTTGGTATAAGCTGGAATCTGGTGTGCATCATTAGCTCTAAAGAAACTATTCCAAAATATATTTGGGAGTCACATTTAGAGATAAAGGTTGATGGCCTCATTCACCAACATCTTCTTACCAAACTTTTTTAATTTGTTCTTAAGTTGTTCTTATGAAGTCTTCTACGAAAAACCCTCCGTCAGATTAGAACGTGTTCGTAGACCGGAAAATTGTTCGTATCTTTCTTTTTAGATTGGTGAAAACCAATCTCTCCTAAGTTGAAAGGAAGAACCAGTTGGCTCTACTTTGCATATGTAAATGCCCAAAAAATGCCCATAAAAGGTTGTCAGACTTACGGCCGTGTGTAAACACACACAGCCATCGGTGAGACTGACAAGGAGAAATAAGAAGCATAATGACAAAAAGGTGAATGAAAACAAAAGATAATAATAAAGATATGCACTGAAGCCTGATTTTCCTCATTTTTAAGTGTTGAATTAGTTATAAATAACCACATGATGAGCTTCAAATAATATAAAAAAGGCTTTATGTTCAAATGGTTCATTCCTCCCGAACACGATCTGCAGTCTGGTCCCATGAGCGCGTCAGGATGCACGTCCTCGTGGTGTCATGGCTAAAGAGGAAAGTGGTACCGTCAAATAAATGATCATAGCCCACTGTACCTTCTACAGTTGGTAAAGCAAATTTCCACCTGCTGTTGCATCATTTTAAGATGTGATTCACCTATAGAGGGAGTGCTGCAACTTCTGAATCCTGCAGATGCATCTAATAGGTCTTATTAACCGGCCACAACAAAATCTTGATTTCCAAATAAAACTTACTATATTAAAAACACAGTTTGAATGAATTATAATTATCAAATACTACATTCTGCAGGTGGATCTGCGAGTTAAAGGTAACTTAGACATTCATGGAGTGATGTTGCAGTTAAAGGAACAGATCTGGCCTGTGAGCAGTCTATTGGACCGATGCTGTTAGGAAGACCAGAAATCTGTCTCGACTGCCACTTGTTCTAGAATGAATAAAATGGATGAAAAACAGTAACATTTTCCCCTGAGGGAAATTATAACATTAGGGTGTGATCTTCAAAGTCCTGCTGTTTATCTTGAAATAACTAAATGTGATTTCTCAAAAGTTATCTAAAAATATGACAAAAACATTACAGTAACTTTATTATTGCATTTTAATGAACTGAACCGAAGAAAGCATCACAAATGTTGATTTTGTTCAAATATGTCGGCACTCAGATGTTCGTAATAGTTCTTAGGATTTTTTCTTACATTTGAACAAATCCAAGATACAAAAAATTTGGTGAATGCCACAATTTTCATAAAAAGTTCCTAAGTAGGATTTAAGAAAAGATTTGTTCGTAAGAACCGTTGGTGAATGAGGCCCAATGTAATTAGTCATAATTTAAGACCTAATGTTCACACTGTAAGTCTTAAATGTTCAATTCAGATTTTTTTGTTGGCTGTATATGCTTACGAAGTGACCCACATGCGCAGAGGAAGAAATGACCTCATATACCGAACGCTGTGTTTACGGAGGTAAAAATAGACCCATTCATTGTTTACTTTTGAGCTGGCTGCGTCCTGCTTCTTCTGGCATCAGAATTGTGATGTCTGTCTCACTTCAATGATGTAAAAGTCAAAATTGAAATCGCTATGACAAAGAAACAATATAGTGCCACATATGAGAGCGGCCTGAGTCGGATTAGATATGTGCGGTTCAGACTGTCATTAAAAAATCCAATATAGGTCACGCATGGACAAAAAAGTCAGATTTGAGTCACTTTTGTCTGCAGTGTGAACATAGCCTATGACACAGTGAATGAAATGTTTAGATTACAGCCCTTAAACAGCATTTCTGGGTTGCATCGATTCACGTCAGTCTACTAGCTCACTTCTACTTCAAAAGCAAATGTCTCAAATCCTACGTTTTCATGTCAGTAAACATTATGAAGAGAAAATATGACTTTTCTAATATCAGACCAAATACATTCAGAAATTGGCAAAAACTGCCAAAAAATGAACAAATATGTGTTTGCTGTTTGAAAGAAGCTTCATTAGTGTTCATGAGTATTGTGCATGGAAGATGGTGTTAAGAAGATAAGGAGGAGAAGAAGGAGTGCATAGTGGGTCATTTGTGTAAATTTCTGACATTAACAGTTTGTATGGTGTTGCTCATGTGAGTTTGTATTTTATACATTATTTCCATCAATCTTTAGAGACCTCTAGCAAACTTGAATGTGCTGAAGAAAAAAAAAAGTAAAAGGTCCAGGTCAACTCACAACCTCTGAATCAAGTGGGCTGATCCTGAGGACAGGCAGGCTCAGTAGGTTCAATAGAAAATTTTGCAGCTAAATTACAAATAACTCCTAGAAATCTTGAGTACAATCAGAAAGGTGGTGATTAACAGTCCAACTTCTGAAACTGCCAAATGAATTTCCAACTGTTTTCCACCAGTTATAGTTTGTATCAAAGAGAAACTGCGTGCTTATGAGCAGTCACCCAGGAGAAAAAGAAAGCCTAACCGCATAGACAGCAGAGAGAGAAAGAAAGAGAGAGGCAGAAAGAGGGAGACAGTTGGGGGAAAGTGTTGTAGTGAAGATACAAGACGACTGGGGTCAACAAGCATAATTAAAGAGAGTTAGAAGGAGGGCTGTCTGTCAGAGAGGAACGAAAACACTACAAAACAGCTGAAAAGGAAAAGGTGAAACAAAGAAAAGTATCAAGTATTCAAAGTATCATAGCAGACAGAATTTATACACAATACACGTAGAGTGCTGTTTATCATAAATGTTTATTCTGTTTTGTGTGTGCGTGTTTATGTGTGTCCATTTAAACAATCATCTCTGCAGAGGTACTCTCATCTTACCCATCTTACCTTGATAATGTGCGCTGAAACCTCGGTAACGATGGTTGTTATCAGTCACAAAATGCAGTCGGAGCCAGTTCTTGTTGCTAACGATAGGAGAGGGGACGTTATTGCCTGACAACCTGAGAGAGAAAAAGAAAGAACGTGTTTATAAAATGGAACAAACACACACACCTCCTTGTATTCACACAAAAACCTCTATCCACCCAATATTTAAACTAACTTAAAAAAGGAAGAATGACCAAGTATTGCGTCACCTTGGTCTTAAATTCAAAACACACACTATTAAAGCCACATATGCCTCGCAGCACCTGCAAGAATACATAAAACTGTGTAATCATTCGGTAAAAGAACAAACTAAAAGCTTGTAGAACAGGGTAGTCATGTCATTTCTTTCTTTTGTTGCAGTGAAAGTGAAAAGGAGGGTTTAATTCAGGTTGTTACTTTTGTATCTTAGTCGCGTATGACAGTACAGAAGATATGTT
>JAOXYM010000018.1:16423902-16440744 GCA_028567055.1 Leptatherina wallacei
GTCACTAACCAGAGCTCGTGACCATAGGTGAGGGTAGGAACGTAGATCGACCGGTGATATCCAGTTATATATATATATATATATATATATATATATATATATATACACAAGCATAATGATGTTTGCACCATCTGGCCTCCTGTTTCTTGGCTGCTTTTCGACCATACAACGGACATATTGGCTTAAGGCATCCGTGTTGTTGCCAAATGTAAAACCATCTGGATGCAGAATACATTTTGACACATGGCAGGACTTTTCACATTTACAAGTTTACATATAGATGTAGTTGTGTCATTGCTTTCCAATAAAAAACAAAACAAACAACTGATTTTTGATGCTGAAGGTTATTTCTTTTTAGATGGTGATTTATCTCTGTTGTTACTTTTAAAGGAATAACTTTGAGAAGATTATGTCTGTCCCATTTAGACAGTTTGCAGGAGACTTGTCAGATGTTCAAAAAACTGTTTTGAAACTATGGAGCTAAGCGACTTTTACAACATATAGAAAGCAGACCCACAAATGCCTCAAGACACTTCTCATCTGTGAAGTTAAACCATGCTTTACTTTATTTTCAGCCTTGGTTTTGTCTTCATTATTCTTCCTTCCCAGAATATTTTGCAAATATGTTTCAAATCAGTCTTTGAAACTTCTGCTAGATGCATATTGCTTGCTGTCCTCTTCTTGGCTGTTTCACAGTCATTTCATTTAGGGCACACACACCCACATGTAACTATCAACCAGGCCGACCTTCAGCTCCTCCCACCATCTGTCCACAAATCAAAGAACAGATGCTGTCTGCCAGTCAACTAACTGCCTGACATTTAGGCCAATTAGGGCATTAGAGTGATTTAATGATAGATCAACAGATTGAGGCATTAAAATAGGAGAAATGATTGATAGTTAATCAAACTTATGATTCTTTATGACCATGACTTTTCCAAATAACTGGAAACAAATACACTGAGTTGAAAGTTTGAACCCCAACCACAACTCCATATAGCTTTCTTAAAAAAAAAAAAAAAGGTTTAAAGCTCAATTTCTTTATACCAAGACAATGAGCATTGAAAGTCGTAAATTCATCTTGTAGTGGTCCATAATGCAGCTCCTCTTTGCAGCCATTGTCAAAAACAAGCCACTCCAGCTCCTGTTTATTCAAGTTTGACCTTAATTAACTGCTTATTGTGTGACATAATGTTGGGCGGGGTTAAATCATGAGCAATAAACACAAATAATTTTAAATATATATTTATGTTGATGCCTACCATATCAAGAAGACTATAAAGTTGGTGTGCCTGACCTTCAACAGATGCTCAAGTAATTTCTAACTTTAGTCTATTCTCAGTTTTGGAAAATGTATCTTCACTCAACAGCAGTGTTTTTCTAATCTTACCAGTAACCAGTGTTGGGCAGTTACTTTGAAAAAATAATGAATTATAGTTACTTCTCCCTAAAAGTAACTGCGTTAGCAACAGAGTTACAGCGTTATAAGAATAACTAATTACTGTGAAAAGTAATTATTCCGTTAATTTTTAAGAAATGTTCAAATATGTCGCCTTTAACAGAACTTCAGATTCATCTGCATGTTCATTAATAAAAACTGAATAAAAGGCTACATCTGATTTATAAATTACATTTTGTAGAATAAATTACTAAGAAAAATCAAGGAGACTAATCTCAGCCTGATGGATGTGACTCTATGTGTGCGTTGTGTTTGTGTGTGTTCGGCTGCGCACGCTGACTTACCCACGTCTCCCCTGACATTTTACTCTTCAGTAAATCATCATCATTAGTGGGAGAAACAGGCTGCGCTGTAAAAACAGCTTAAGTGAACAGAATCATAATGAAACGCTATATTGCGTCTTCTGCAGACAACTTCTGCCTCGAACATGTGATGCTGCTTTAATCTTAGCTAGCACCCGTTCACAACAGAAAACAGCTTCTTCTACTTGAGTGTATTCTCCAGTTTCAACTGTATCCCTCCGCCTCCTCTTCACTACGACAGCAGCACAATATAGCCCGAACGAATGTGAAACTTCGGTTCACCCTAAACAAAAATGAATCTCATCTTACAAAAGTAACGTGCTGTCACGATGTAAAGAGTAATTAGTTAGATTACCCATTACTGAAAAAAGTACCGCTGTTGTTAACAGCATTTATTCTAACACCATTATTCCCATCACTGCCGGTAACTGATGTCTTATTTCAACAAGTCTAGTTTTTAAATTCTGCTTTTAACTACAGATTGTATTTCTGAACACCTTGCAATTTCAATCAGTGTTTCCAAACAATAACCACATTTATGAACCCAATACAAACATGATTTATACTTTTTATACTTGTTAAATCGCGCAGAATCTATAACTCCAAGTTACTTTATTCACCTGACGGTGTGAATAAACACTTTTAAAAATGATTCTGCAAACAGTGATTGTGAAAGCCGTTCTACAGGCTGGATTGTTTTGCTCTCACAGATGTGTCTGGTGATATAAAACATTAAACAGCAGGAAAAAGAGGAACTCTGCTCATGTTTCCCCTCTGCTGCAAATTCACACTCATTGTCTAGCTCAGTTTGTTTATTGCTCTCTCTCTCTCTCTTGCAGACTAAACACTACAATGGTTCTGGATTTTCAAACATGGCAACTATAATGTTTAAGGATGGGTTAGATATGTAGCCTCCATCACCCTAGGGTAAATTGTTCTTTGCTCTGGCCCAGCAAAAAATTACTGGTAGTACACACAGGTTTTTAGGTGCTGCAGCCAGTGTAGTCGAAAAAAAGAAGAACAGATTCTAAGTTAGGCTCTGTACCAGCTCTGGAATCGCTTTGGTGGCAAATCTTTACAAAGAGGAATACTATCGTTGATGATTCTAAAGAAGAAGAGAAGAAGGCATGGAACTTAAAACCAAGACATTTTAATACATGCAAGCAGCTCAGGTTGAAACGTGATTGTCAGAAGTTCTTGTCAGCAGTTCATTTCAAAGACTTACTGAGTTGTATAGCACAGTGAGTTGTTTATGATTCCCTTGATGGTCATAGTCTAAATGTAACTTATCTTGTTTTTGGTTATCTAAGCGTTATGACTCTAACTTTGCTACAGAGAAAGCTTCTGTTATATGTTCTGCTGACTGAAATACTGTAGTGACCCCGTCATTCCACACTTATCTCTCTGTACCAAAACAAAGTTTGCACGTGAACTAAATTACATCAAAACAAACCACAAGTAGCAATCTGATGCCGCCATGGCACAAAGTAGAAACAATGTTTTCAGCTGAGCGTTTAGATCAGTTTAAGTTTGACCTTTTGGCTCATAAGATTTACTTTCACTTATTGTGTCTCCATTTACTTTGAACAAATGTCAGATAATAAGAAAAAGTATGATAGGTTCCCTTTAAAGACTACAAAAGTCAGACCAATAATGTTAAAATGATACTCTGAATAACCCACTGGTCAGATAAGGTTTGCTTGGCTTGTCAAGATAAAAGGATGAGCTTCATTACAGAGTCCAGGAAGATGGTAAGGCTTTTAGAGATTTCAGTGGGATGTATTCAGCAGCCATACAGTTAGAGCTTCTTCCACTTGCCCCAGCAATGAGGAAGTACAAAAAAATAGCAAAATACCAGATGATCAAGACCAGACTGAGAGGAAATGCAGCAGATAGGACAGAAAAGAAAATTGGCAGTGATTTAAAAGCAAACCAAAGGGGGGGGTTGGTAGAAAAGGAAACCTTGTATTTTTTGTGGTTGGACTCCAGATCTAAGATAAGTCTGTATTCTGATCTGGTCATTAAACAGAATTTCTAGATTATTGATAGCAATACAATCCTCCAAAAGATGTGATGTGCAAGTGCTTCCTCTCCTTCATTCACTCTCCTTTTGCTCCCTCTTTTTGTGTCTGTCTGTGTGCTGTGTGTGTGTTTGCATGTTCACCTGTGTCGGTCCCTGGGTTTGTGTATGTGTTGCCTTTTAGGATGTGCTTTCATCTGTGTGCGTGGGAGAGACAGACGGAGAGGGGAGAGATGTTGGCTGTTGGTGAGTGTTAAATGTCATCCCTGACTTCTTAAACAAATAGCTGCACACTGAGAGTTTAACGCATTGCAGCGCTGACGAAATACATTTCACACTTGTCTCTCATCTTTCACAGCCATGTTCATTCCTTCTCTCGTGTGCTTGCCGTTTTTTTATCTTTAGCTCTTCTTGAGCACCACGAGAAGCTATGAGTGTGTCCGTGACTGTGAAACACACACACACACAAACACACACAAAACTGAAATAAAACTAAATGATTCATACAAACATCTGGCAAACATTTGATTACCCATGCCCTACTGAAAAAAGACTGGTAAGTCAGACAGGCAGAAAAGTCATGAAAAATTAAGGTTGTCTCAAAATGAGTTCCTCACAGCGTCATCATCAGTGTCTTCAGTGTCATGGATGTCATTTCAGATGTATGGAGTGTGCGTTGCAGACGATGAACGGAAGTATTCAGTTTTGAGTGGTCTGATGAACAAATGTGCTGAGTTTCATCCTCTGTTGCATATTGCAGATAGAAAGGAACATACCCTGTTCTGGGTTAAACATGCAGATGATTCAAAACTCATTGGGGCCACCTGCAGAGAATAATAATGCAAGTGTGTGTTGCCTTTCAGTCAGAGACGCATCAAGCACTTGACCCGCATCATGGTGAAATAAACTGATAACAATGCAAAATCAAAATATGCTGATAAATACATGATCATTACAGCTTGGCAGATAAGCATCACCAGGAGTTATTCTTTGGGTTATTAATTAAACGGTGAATGAAAGGTTGATGGAGTTTTAGGGGAAAGCAATAGTCATATGTGTCATCACAAAGGCTACATGGAGCTCTTGCACGAATGTGCTCGGATTTATGAAAGGAAATCGGAGAGTACTTTTAACTTTCTCCATGAATAAAATCTCTATCTTACATAATTGTTCTATCAGAGTGGACATGCACCAGAAGAGAGACATAAAATTATAAAATGAAATAAAGATGATAAACTATGAAAAGTGATGCGTCTTTCTAAAAAAGAATTATTAGATTACTGTCACCAAGTATAGTCGCAGTAATAAGGTACTGTCACATAGAATTAGATAGCATAATACCACATCTCAAGCGGATGACAGCTTCTCAAAATGCTTATGAGGGAAAACTTAAATGCTCATTTCTAAATAGTTTCTGACAGGCTATCTATAGATTAGAATTATACAAAAAGGCAACAGCAACACAGATGAACAAAACCATGCCTGATCAGTATTCTGCTCTATAACTAGGTGACATTTAACCCTACATAATCAATATATGCCCACAGAGAGGCTGATCAATATAGGAAGGGAAAAGTCAGTGAGCTGATAACATGTAGAAATCCCTCCTAAAGCACATCATGCATTCTAAATGTATATGACCTTTTTGATTTTCCATAGTCAATACTTAGCAAGAAGGGTGAGAGTCCAGCTGATCAGGGTGTTTACAGTTACAGCTGGTCCATTTTTAAATAAAAAAAACCCTTCAGATTACATATGAAACTGCTGGAGAGATTTTAACAACTGCTGTTGTGAAGATGTTTCTGGTGTGAGAGGTGATGATTAGCTGGTTTCATCAGGCCACTAACCAGCTCACATCATCATCCTGGGTGCATTATTATTGTTGTTATTGTTATTACACTATTTAGATTTTTATGGAACTATTTTGTTACAAATTATGTCCAACTTGAAGAAAAAAATAGATTCAGTAAAAAAGAAAAAAAAATCAAACGTGTTTAGGGACATTTTCTGAAGTTTAAATGTTGACCTGATGAGCTTGTGAATGGGTGGATCATGTGTTAGAAGATGAGGAATTCAAAAGTTATTCAATTAAAAGATAAAAATTTGTCCAATGGCTGATTGACAGCGCAGACTGTTTTTGTAATTTATTTTCAATTTAATTCCACAGAGAAATAATGAAATGCACTTTTTTTTAAAAAAACATATCTGAACAGTTTTCAAGTCTTAGTGTGGCTTTTGAACGACCACAAATTAATTGAATTGAATAAATCAAAAACCTTTAGCATAAAATAAGATAACTTTTATTTAGATGAATAACTAAATAAAAGCTTTTTTTTCATTTTGCCATATAACTCATAATAATATAATATAATGAATTGTCAGTGCTTATACAGCTCAATAACTTTTTAGTGCCAAGCAAAATTAGATATAGATACATCCTGCCAGTTTTAATGCAAAGTCAATGTGACACAACTAGATAAATAATGGCCAGTCACTGCCATTGTTGATGTTATCCTATTTGCCGATAGGCTGATTGTGGTCAACAAGCTGAATACTGATACCAATGTCAGGCCGATATATCTGCTCACAATTAAAATTTATGTCTCAGAATGTGTGAGAGATGGGGTTGGTGACATCCAGCACAAGCCATTTTGCCCACAACATGTTACATCAGCATTATACCTGAAAAAGGTATGGAAAGAGCTGACCCCATGAGGATGAATAATCACAATCCACTTACACTGAAGTTGAACTCTAATATTTCAGTGATATGTATTTTTATGTGTGAATAAATCTTTCTGCAAGAGAAAAGATCAATTACTGCCCAGTACATTAAAGCTGAGCAGTAAGAGAGGAGGCGAAGGGACACGCTGTGACCAGATCAGATCTGAGATAAAGACAAAGATAGAAAGGAAAGACAAGGAGGGGGGAGGAAGGAGAAAAGTGCATCTATGATAACTTTGAGATTGTCATTTAAATTGTCTCTCAGCGGCAACAATGGATAGTAACAGAAGAGTGACAGCAGAACAGAAGTGTCTGTTATCACATTGCTTTTATCTGTATTAAGACTTTTCTATTGTTTCTTTTGTTTGTTTTGTTCCTATTCACAATGTCCTAAACCTACTTTTTGAAGTTTCCTTTAACCTCACCTTTAAGAGAGAGAAAAAAATCACAAGCATTCAATTTGTGATTTGAATAACCAATATTATTATGGCTTGCTGTTCGGTGTGTGTTGAACAGAAAAAAATATAATTTTTGCAGTGATGTTAGCAAAGTAATTTAGAAAATTAGAGGTAAATATATTGAGAGGAGAAATGACATATTGCTGAATCATCCAAAAAAAATTAACATAAACAAGTTGGATTGTGAAAATCTTTCATCTCGATGGCACCTTAAATGGATTTTCAGGTCAAACCATCTATATAAATGTTATACTAAGTCAGAATCTGAACTGTGGCATCTATCACACAGCTGTCATAAAATTCTGATGACTACTGATAAAGGTGTTGGAAACATAATGTGAGTGAGGAAGACGTTAGATGAGGGAAAGGCACCTCACAGACCAAACTGAGAGGATGACAGATTATCTAATGAAGAACTGACTGGCTAGAAGCAAAGAAAACTAATTAGAAGACACAAGAGAAGTGATGGAAAAATAGAAAGAGATGGGAAGAAATGAAGGAAAAGGTAGATGGATGAATATTGGATATAGATGGATCAAGACAATGACTGAGTGGATTAGAAACAACAAGGGTGAAATAAGCAGAGATGAAGTAGTATAGATAGAGATAAAGAGCAACAAAAAGGACAGATAAGGATGTGCAGATAGACACAGTTGTTTTGAAGACAGGTGAAGAGAAGGGAGAAAATTGTCAGAATTTCAAAGAATATTGTGAGAAGAATCTAAGAGAAAGTATTATTATGTGATTGAGTGAGATTGATGAATGTGGATGTGTCGTGAAAGAAATGCCCAAATACATTAACCAAAAATGGTCCTTTATTCTTAGTTTTCACTCGCTTTTTTAATGGAAGAAAAGAGAACAAAATGCTGGAAATCATTTTTTTGCAGCTGCCTGAAGTAACAGTTGTTTTCTGATTTTTTATTTAAAAAAAAAAAGATTTTCCATCATTTTTCAAGGTTTTGTTTTTCCTCCCACTCCAATCTCCGCTTCTCACATTAATTCAGTTGAGATTCAAAGTGCTTTAAGTTTGCCACTCTTCCTCTGCTTTTTTCCCCCTTCTTCTTTTAACCAACAGATATCAACTCCATCTATCCCTTACCCTCTTCTTGGAAAGGTCCATTTCAAGGAGTTTTAAATACTCAAAAATCAATACAAGTTGTGCCTTTGGTTTGTGTGTGTGTGTGTGTGTGTGTGTGTGTGTGTGTGTGTGTGTATGTATATATGAGCATGTCTGTTAGTGGGTGGTGTGTATTTGCTAGTGCCTGTGAGTTGGTGTGTGTTTGAATTATTTATGAGGCTAAAGTGCTCCACTGGGAGAAATGCAATGCATCTTTTTCACAACATGTCTATCTATGTTTAAAACATGCCTAGTCTCAAGAAGTTGTGGTTTTTAAATCTAAAACTGGACATTGTATGACTACTTTTAGTTATACATAGTGAATAACACCATATACTGAACATTGGCATACATTTAGGCTCTTTCAATGTTATTTTCTGAATAACATTTAAAATATTCTATTATGTCTTTAAGAAATTCCACACTGATATCGGTTTATACAGTTTCATTGGTTTGCACAAGCTCATTTGTGGTGAATGTGCTGCAGATGATGCATGAATTAAGAGTAGTTGTGTATAGCATTGCTTCAGAGTAAGTTAAACACAGTGATATACCCATGCCAAGTTTTGAATTTTTTGTTAAGTTTGATCTGACAGTTTCTTCTGGCTAACATGAATTTTTAATGAAGCTGTAAAGTAAGACTCAGGAACAAAGACCATGTTTCATATCATCGATTTCCCGTATCCACCCATGTGGGCGTGTACATCCTTACCATCTCCTGTTTGTCTTAATTTTCAAGATGCCTCTCTCTTAGGGATCACATACCCTTTATATTAAAGATAGATACAAATACACAAATGTACGGAGCCTTTGTACATCTTTTGTGTTAATTTCATGAGTATTTCAGTTCATTTTCAGAGAGATTGCAGATGAGTAGCCAAAAAGCTAACAGAGCAGTACCACTAGAAATTGTGTTTTGGGAGGTTGTGTCACCAGTGAAAGGAAGAAAGAAGAAGAAGCTGCAAGTATGTAATGGTAGGACAGACCACAGTCATATACTGTGCTGCCTCTTTTTATTTCTCTTTCAGAAAATGGGCCTCATCATCGACCATCTATTATTTGAAAATGGCGTTGCTTCACAATCATGCTAATATAAAACATTCATGGGAGTATGACAGACTGGGATATATTTGCTGTGTACGCCAGTGTTGATTTTGGCAGCCAATTAAGTTTTAGTCTTAGTCTTTTTGACGAAAATACATATTAGTTTTAGTCACATTCAGTCATTTTGATATGTGATTGTATTAGTCCAGTTTTAGTCGATGGAAACTTAAAAAAGTTTTAGTCTTCTTTTTGTCAGTTTTAGTAGGATAAAAGCAGGAAAAAAAAACAACGGTCTTTAAACAATTGATATTTGCACATTCAAAACCTGTGAAATGAAATCCATGAAACTTTTCTGGTTCCTGACTGTTCCTAAAACTATGTGAATTTTTATTTAAAAAATAATCCTCACATTTAGTAGCCTAATTTTTTGTCTGTTTTTGCAGCCGCGGGTTCTGACCGTTCTCGGATCATGTGAAATGGGTCGCGCTGACGCCGCAGCAGCAGGAGACAATAGGCTATGCACTGCGACTTCTAAATAGTTTTAAACTGCATAGTAATAGATGGTCATCATGACAGTATAAATATTCCTCCTTCATATAACGTAACTTATGTGTGTATATCTTTGCTACAAAAGATGAAGGCACAATGTGCTCAAAATGCTCGATACTGGAGGTCACCGCTAGAGGACTGCCACTGCACTTGTACAATGAAATTGTGCAAAGGTCAAGCTACCGGTTGCATTGTATTTCCGGGCTTTTTTTCTGCCAACAACAAAGACCTAATGTTGAAAATGGACTTTGTCAATGAGGAATAAGAATTGATAATTTTACTTTTACTGCTGAAAAAAAAAGAAAAAAGAAAAGGTTTTGTCGCCGTCTGAGGCGGTAGCTATGCGCGGACCATGTGCACATACATGCGGTATGTGCAGCTCATTGACCAAAATCGTGCATGAGCGCCTCTAATGTTCAAGTCAATATTGCAACTTGTGCACGCCACATGTTACATCAGCACTAGTGTTGCTTCGTCAACGAAAATTATGACAAAATATCGTCGTCAACAAACCTTTATCACGTGACGAAAACGAGACGAGACGAAACGTAAATGTTATATAATGCAATATTGTTGACGAATAAAAACAAGACTAAATGTAGTTCACAAAATAAAAAAGCTGCCAAAATGTCTCTTCATTTTCATTGACTAAAACGAGACGAGACGAAATAACGCTATAATGTTTAGTTACATTCTAATTGTTTTCTTTTTCCACGGCTGTGCGTCACACTGCTCAGACGCAGGTGACGTGACTTCCTCCATCCCCTCTCCACACTCCCGGCATCATTTAGATGCGGTGGTTCAAACACGTCATTGGTTGGAGTCATGGCCGGGATGTCGGGGAGAAAAAGAAGAAATTACATTGAGACTCACTTTAATTAGGTTACAAACAAGTGGAAAACAAAACTGTGTAATAAGATGGGGAGAAATGCAGCCATAAAAAACACCCCCAAAAAAAGTGTAAAGTGGGTTTATCCAAACTATCTGCTAAAACTATTATATTTTTGTGTATCCACAACAACACACATAATGATATATTAATCAGTTGTAACTGGGAGCTTATTTAGTCAAGAGATATTAACAAACGTAGCCATAATACGTACGTGGACGTGTCACCAACAGTAAGTATATCCCAGTCCAAAGTGTGGGGATGTTTGACACTATTTGACACAATCAATTTGCTTGGCTAAAGGAAGCATAAATGGGGGTTTGGTCTTCTAAGATGATTGAAAAAATTCTAAATCAATTCAAGCCAAGGGTGGCACTACGACCCTAACAAACTGTGTTTAAATCAGAAGTAAAGTTTGTAGAAATGAGTCCCCATCTGATTTCTTCTGATTGTGTGTATTAACTTAGTATCATGGGAAATTTAATTCACTGCATTTCTCATAATATCATGTGTATCTGTGTATGGTTGTTTGTGCAAATTGAGGCATTATTTCTTGTTTGACAAACACACTGTTGTATTTGTATGTGAAATACTGTATATGTGATAAAGGGCTTGCATTTCCAAGTCATGCACAGGTGAACAGTCTGATTGCCTGTATATTGACTACCCATGCACATAACCAGTGGAGTACAGATATAGAATTTGTAAAGCGTGTTTGTTTGCTACTGTATGTGCACATTAGTGACATAAATTAGCAACCAGATGTCAGTCTATAGGTATCTGTATGTCTTTGTATTGGACAGTAGTGATATACACATATATTTATTGCATTGTTGTAACCACATATTGTAATGGGAAACTGTTAATCACACAATGCCAGCTGTGAAGCTCCTGATCAGTTCAAAATGCACACAGCTGAATCATAAAAATCCCAAATCCAAAGAATGCAGCCACTTGATGCAGCTGGGTACGAGGATGTCACAAGTTTTACATAATCTTCTCATCACGCTAATTTGAGATAATTGCAATTATTTAGAATTGTCATAATCATATTTATTGACCTCCATAGAAACAGTTGAGTAAAAAGAAAGTAAAATGTTATATTTCTACACGACTTTCTTCAATTTTAACAAAGCAGCAAGCCGACACATTTTCAATGACGTCATCTTTGTGCGCTTTTCTCCTGCAGTATATGAGAGGAGTTTTACTGGCACCTATTGTTTACTTTGAGGTGTAGTTGCCAACATTAGTAAGGACTTGATTTCAAAGCCAAATACTCAGAATTGGTGTGGGAACATATTGCTTTTAAGCTAAAGAAAAGTGAATTGGTTGTTCATATGAAAAAGCCAATTTAACTGATTGGCAACATAATGGTGGCAGTCTGCTGTGCTAACATAACTAATGGGAACAATGATCTTTACATCCACAGTTCCACCCAGTTCGCTGACTTGAAATAAAAGATGCAAACGTTTCTTTGCTGAATCCGCCGACGTGCATTCAAAACGACCAGTTTGTTTACATTCGCATGCTAGCGTGTAACGCATGCCTAAAGCAAAACTTAGCAGGTGGCGTCCGGAATGTGAAAGTTCAATGGTGCAGTTTTTCAGCCGTGGGATGTTGCTGGGCCTCGATGGCCCTAGAAATGCACATAATAGATGTCACTGTGCCATCAAACGAGTCCGGGAAGCAGAGTTTTAAGGTCAACAAGTTATATAGTGGGCCTTTATATACCCCAAAGACTGGCACAATATTGCATGCAACCCTGAGAGTGTGTGCACTTGTATAGTTACTTAACAACAGCATAGAAAATGAAGACATGTCTGACATAGCTGAGTAGTTTGTTCTTGGTCACACTAAACAAGCAAATCATGCAAGCGTAATGCCATCTCCCTGGGGAGTGTGTCTGTGTGTGTGTGTAAATGTGTTTGTTAGTTATGATGTGTTGCTGGTGCATGAAAATGAATATGAATGACTATATTCATGTCAGCATGGCGTAGCATGACATTTCATCTATTTTAATTCAGTGGTGGAGGATAGCCGTTGTATGAGCATTGTCTCTACTTTAAGGCACTGAAACATGATACAATTGCTGTCATTATACTACAAACCACTGCAACAGTGTTGGACTGCAGTCATTATTTATATAGTGCAAGAAATACGTATGGACTTTGGTAGGAAACACAAAAGACATGAGGATGAATGTACAGACTTTGATAAAACTGTGTCAGCTTTGCAACATGTACAGTAATTCAAAATGCAAAGCCAAGATTAAAATCTCCCTAAATCGCACAAACAAAAAATAAAGGGGGAATAAAGAAAAGTGATTGTGCTTGGTTGTGAGTCAGGAGAGTCACTGCTTCTAAGTTATTTTGGGGAAAATACATAATAATACAGTTCATGTATCAGAATCAGTCAGATCTGAGTTAGATCTTTTGTCACTGTAAAAGTAGAACTTCTTCACAAAACTTCTGCAGATGAAGGTGTTCAAAATGCTGCACTGCAGGTGGAAGATAGTTAAAATTCATCTATTCTTTAGTACCCTCTCTTTCATCTTTATCACAGGGGTGCACTGTTTTAAACACTTAACTTGCTTGTCCTCCCCACTGTGAGCTTATCTGTTATCTTGCAGTCTGTAAAGAGGCTTCATCTGGACTAACTTTCATCTATCCTGTTCCATGCTACACATCAAGTATAAAGCATATAACCTCAACTATATGCAACACACTCTACCAATGAAGCTGCTTCTACATATCCTCTTCTCTGTTTTTCTGTCAGCGCCAAAATCTCTACATGATAAACCGTTATTATGCATTTAGATCGAATGAATAACCAACGGTCACTGTGGTAACCCAAAACACATCCATCATAATCACCATGACAACCAGAAATAGAACTGTCAGTCAGCGCTGTCTCAAAGGGAACTCGGATAAACTTATGCAGCAACATGTGCAAAACCAAAAACAACTGAACAGATGCACCTGCATGCTCACACACACATTTATAGCACATTGACAAGGCAGTCAGATAGGCACGCAGAGAAATGATGTCTGGTATTCACCTGCACACTCGATCAGCTGTGAGATCATGCACAGCTATGTGCACACAGACATGCACTTACAGACATTAAAGCTGGACCTGGACATATCCATCTTAAGCTGACATACTGCCAGTTCAACAGTCCCTCACCACCAGGGGGCCCACTGAGCAGTTTGTTTAAAAATCAATGATAGAGACTTGTACAATATCATGAAATTGTTTGCTTTGGTTTAAAATAATGAGTAACATAAAAATCTTTTTTTTCTTTTTAAATATGGTTCCAAACAGATGTAGCTATGATCACAGTGTCACCATTGGGGCCTAAAAAATGCCATGACAGCAGAACAACTGGTAGTCCTCTCAATGCTGATTTGTGGTACTGCTCTAAAACAAAAATGTCTACAATGGCAAAAGTTGAGCTCTGAATTTTCACAAGTTACGTCCTCTCACTCACTCTTTCTCTCC
Source organism: Leptatherina wallacei (assembly GCA_028567055.1). NCBI lineage: Eukaryota > Metazoa > Chordata > Actinopteri > Atheriniformes > Atherinidae > Leptatherina > Leptatherina wallacei. The sequence goes on from JAOXYM010000018.1 coordinate 16,437,966, forward strand.
AGAGCGAAGGAGTAATAAAGCTTTCCCCTTTCTCCACTTCCATTCTGTTTGCCACAGACATGTCCTGGCCATAACCTTTCCCCCCTTGTCTCTACTCAGCTCACTCTATCCCTCTATATGTCTGTTTCACTCATGCTTTCTCACCATCCCTTCTTCTTTCTCAGATTAAACTGTCTACCCTGCTGCCCCCCTTGAAATCCCTTGTTACATGCCTCCTCAGGCTGTGTGTTGGTGCATGTGTGTGTGCATAAACCAGACATTTTGGCTGAGCATTAACCTGTCAAAGTATCAAGAAAAGAAAAAAAGAGAGAGAGTGGGGAGGTGGTATGACAGGGAAAGAAAGAAAGGAAGGAGTTGGGTCAGCAGATCCAGAACTCTACATATTGTCAAGTAGCCGAGGTGGTTCTGTTTCCATGGCAACATTTTTCCGTACTGGATCCATCACACCCTACAGTTTCCCAGTTTCTCATTCTCTCACACAATCACACCAGCTTGCAACATTACCCATATTAGGACAAAGCCTTGAGCTCTTATTATTGATAAGTCTTCACTGCAACCATTGTAACCCTCATATTAAGTAAACAGTATTTCATAACATACCCCTAAATCTAACCATAGATCCATCCAGAAAGCATACAAAAAAGATGCTAACCTATTTCTTTGGTCTGACTGTACCATTGCAACCTCTTGGAGCTACATGTGTCTTCATGTTATTGCATTTTGCTGCCAAATGGGGACAATAACAGAAGTATTTGGAACAATCTGAGCTGTGGGCTGCTCTTGGTTGTGTATGCTTTTCTTTAGCTTTGTTCTGTTGTTCAGAAAATAAATAAAAATGGACAAATATCTGCTTAGTTGTGGCATATTCATGTTTTTTCAGGGTTTTCAGTTCTAAACTGTCATCTGTCTGGTCTCTGCTGCAAATACTGAAACGGAAATATTTACAGGTCTATTGAGTGTTTTCTAGTCTTTAAGTAATATTCTGGTGACAGAATTACTAATGTATAAAAGTTTCTAAAGGATCATATGACACCTCAACTGCAAAAGATAAAATACAACCCTTTGATTTAAAAAAAAAAAAAAAAAAAATCAAACAGATAAGCATCAGAGTTGTCATGGAAAAGTAAATGTCCATATATGGTATACAATATATGGTAATGAAAGAAATTCACCTTACAAAAACAGAGTGGAATACTTATATAAAAAAAAAAAGATATTGTTTCATAATAGCCATATCATCTGACACAATTAGTAGGCTATTTTTGTTCAACGATTTTGCAAAACATGCCATTTCGCATTTAACCAACTCGTCTCTAAATCTACAAACAACTGAACAGGTTTAGCAAATCTCTTCCTCTGTGATAATGTAATTCCAAAATTTGTTTGTATAAACAGCAGCTTCTTTAGGTCACTGTGGCAGCCATGATTATTGTCTAATTGTTTCTGTTTCGCTTGTCAAAGCGGCTTTGTGTATTTCGCAGACGTGACTAAGCAGCCAGAACTTATCTTAACATGTAATGGCCTTCAACCATAAATTAAGTACACAGGTTGCTTAAATGTAAAGCTACTGTACCTCAGGCCAGATTTTGGTATGTTTGCCAACATGTAGACTTTATGGAAAACATGCCAAAATCTAATTAAAACAGTTGGATTGTAATATGAATCCAGAATCATGATGCATGCATAAAGAAGGAACATTGAAAAAATAGCCATGTATGTTGGACGATTATACTCGGCCATGCAGCTGCAGCTGTAGAGTGAATAAAGAATGTAATACTCTAGCAGTCAAGTGCATCATGAGAGCCTCATTGAATGAATTGAGATATATTATATGAATGGTACAGCTGGAGAGTGTTAGCATTCTGGCTAAGCTCAACTGTGTAAAATCAGCATGTAAGGGAGTAAAATTTGGTGTTGTCACACAGCCACCTTCTTGATCATTCCAATAGATAACGCAGAGGGTCCAGACTGCTGAGCTTGGTATGAATGTGCAGAATGTTGCACTGACAGAGAATTAAAGGTTTAAAGAGGGCAGTTTCACAAACCTAAAAGTATTGGGGTGAATCTTTTAGCTTATATAATTTTTTTCATTTCTGCTGAGCTGAATTTTTTTTTGTGAGAGGGCAGATGTTCCTTTGTTATGCAGCTTTCTGACAATAGGTTACTCTTGTGAAAAGTTTTATTTTAATCAAAAACAGAGTTTTTCATAAATAAAACGAAGTGGCTTTGAGCGTTAAGCACAAATCAGCGAGTGTAGATAAAACTAGGTGCAAAGCTAATCCTGTTCATTGAATAAGGGCTTTCTCACCTTTATAATTTCTTTACACAGACTTTAGAACTATTGTTTTTCTAAATTGAAGCTACTTTGTGGCTCGTTCATTAATGCTGAGGGTTTTATCAGACTGGAAGAACTAATTGCCAAGATGGCCACTAGACATGTTATCATGTCATTATAAAAGTTGTTGTAATACATTGTGGATGCTGATAATGTTTCTGCTCATATCCAGAACTTAAAATTTGTATCTGGTTGTCCTTTTGAGTAGATTAAAAGCTGAGGTTTAAGTCAGTTATGATTAACAGAGCATTAAAAAGCAGAAGGAGGAAGGACAGAGGTGATATCACAAGAGAAGTTCAGGGATGAGAAGAAGAGGTGAAACCTCCTCTCCAGAGACACTATTAGTTAAAAAACCTTTACTCACAAGTACAAGCACACACACACACACACACACACACACACACACACACACACACACACACACACACACACACACACACACAC
>JAOXYM010000018.1:16458721-16480060 GCA_028567055.1 Leptatherina wallacei
GACACAAACACACACACACACAGCATTTAAGAACTCTTTGATTGCCTGCCTCATCCTCTGCCACACACACATACACAGTCTCTGTCTTCCTGTCTCCCTCACAGACACACATACAAAAATATATGAAGAGTTTTCTTCTGAAATTCAACATGAGTTAAAATTTTGTGAAATATCTTAGTTGTGTAATTATCTAAAAAGCAGGTACTATTGGAAACAAATATGCATCAGCACATTTTTGTTTTTTTTCCATCATTTTGGCAGATGAATGGATTTCCAGTGGATCTCCAGAATAAAACTCTTCACATCTAGCCGTGCACATACACATGCATTCTTAGTACGTACCTCGACAAATAGGAGCAGGAAAATCCCATACGGCCGTGTTCCCAGCATTGGTGATGCATGTCAGCGTGGCGTGGCCATCTAAGACGTAACCATGGACGCAGCTGTACTGCACACTGTCTCCTACAGCAAAACGGCCGGCAGCACTTAGCACTGCTTTCGGTGGCACACCGGGGTTCCCACAAGATGTACTGTGGAGTTCTGCAAAGAAAGACAAAACAGAAGGGTTTTGTTATTACATTTTTCTTCCTCTCCCTTTAATTCAACTCAGTAGATACTCAAGGATCAAACATATCCAGCTAATGTTCAGCAAGGTTTTCAGTTCTGAGCCTGCTTGCTTTTTTACGTAATGTGAACATACAAACTTTTAGCCGTCATATCTCCCTTACAAATCTGACCAAATACATACATATTTTTTATGGTCGCAGTCGAATTTCTTTTACATTCAGATGTAGTATAACTCCAGCAAATATGTGCTTTCAATTGCTTTCAAAAAGCTGGGGACCTAAACATCTATGCAATGCCTAAAAGAGAATGCAGAGACACTGAAAGGTTAGGGGAGGGATTAGGGAGCAGACTGAGGATGCCTAACATGATAGATAGAACTATGAAACTACTTGGACAAGGAGAGTGAGTAAGGGAAGAAGGGAGAAAGTTTAGGACAGAAAGAACAGGGAAGGAAGATGAAATAAACAGTGGCCTATTATGCTCAGTTTGCTTCTAAATGGGAGAAAGAAGTAGAACTGTAGTTCTACACAAAATTATACTAGGAACATTAAAAGCTTGAATACAGTTGTGGGGGAATAATTTCCAAGCAAACAGAAAAAATGTTTTTCACAAAGTAGACTATGTAGGGAAGATCGATACAGTGACTCTCAAATTGCTTGGTTGATTGAAACAATTATTAACACTACAATTACCTTCAGGTCAATTTGACCCCATTCAATGTTCAGCATCTTGAAAAAGATATTTGTCTTTTTTTAAGTTTTTCCTAAGAATCTGTTCTATTCACACATGGAGCATATGTACCGCTAATGCTACATTTTCCGTGTTACAGCTTCCGTCTGCAGGTCCTATAGTGCATCTGCTGTTGAAGACCGTTTGGACACAATAGCAAGGTACTTGCATTAGGGGGATGCAGTTTAAATACCTACACACGGAGCTTGTCTTGCCCTCCCTTGGGTCCAAAGCAAGACTCTGCTCGGGCCCTCCTACATGACCCATGAGCTATGTAAACCATTTGCCCTCGTCATGGAGTCAGGGCTGAATCCCATAGCATCTACTATAATTTCTATCTTCGTTTTTTTTTTTTACAGGTGTAACAGAGGCCATTCCTAAAATGTGCATTTTTTACTTCAATATCTTGTGGCTTGGATAAATATTTTCTAGTCGTTGATAGAGAGATGTTCATGCTAGATCCATAACATATTAGCACCTGGGATCACGGAGATGGATTAAAGAAAGATAAATGTCATATTAGCACATCATTAAACATTACTGGTATTATTAAACTTGGAGAGGATAGAACATGTTTGCTAGGCTAATATTCTAGCAAATGTATTTTTTAAATTATTACTTATGCATCAAAAAACAAAAAAGAAATTCCAACACTCTTGTTTGTATTTCTTTTTCAAAGTGCTACTGGGAGTCCACATAAGTTTGCTAATTTGCTGGTACTGGTCTATCAACCCATCATAACAGCCTGTTCTGACATGATGAACATCTTGCCCCAAGTTTATACTGTACATATATATAGCTTAAGCCTTCAGTTTATATCATATACTGCCAGCATGGTGCCTATAAACAGACATTTGATCGCAATCAAAACAGACTAAAGAGAAAACGCCTCAGAGGAGGGGAGGCAATATAAAAATGTTGATCACATTCTTCCCTCTAGATGCATTTAAAGTGCTGTGCCAAAAACATATATACGCAATTGCATGCATATAAACATCCACAGACACACAAACAGATGACAGAGGGAAAAAGGAACAGAGCGAGGGAGAGAAGAGGTATTACGGGTCATAAACCAGGAAGTAGATGGGAGCACAGGGACCAACTCTAGTCTTATAGTTTGAACTTGATGGATACAACTATGAAACTGTTCAGACAGATACAGGGTTGAAAGGGGAGGGGGGCAGAAACCAGAAAGATGGCTGAGGGGGAGGCAAAAATGTAGAGACACTGAAAGGTTAGGGTGGGGATGAGGGAGCAGAGACAGACTGAGGATGCCTAACATGATAGATAGAACTATGAAACTACTTAGACAAGGAGAGTGAGTAAGGTAAGAAGGGAGAAAGTTTAGGAAAGAAAGAACAGGGAAGGAAGATGAAATAAACAGTGGCCTATTACGCTCAGTTTGCTTCTAAATAGGAGAAAGAAGTAGAACTGTAGTTCTACTCAAAATTATACTAGAAACTCTAAAAGTCCCTGATAGATGTTGAATAATGCTTAAATTAAAAACTGGAATACAGCTGTGGGGGTATAATTTTCACGCGAACAAAAAAAAAAAGTTTAATCATCTTTCACAAAGACGACTATGTAGGGAAGATTGATGTCAGCAAATGAACCAATACAGTGACTCTTAAATTGCTTGGTTGATTGAAACGTTTTTTAAATTACTTCATCATCATACCTTTTTCATTTACACTCCCATACCTCTCCTTTCCCTCTTTGTGTCAGTTTCTCTACTGCAGACATGGATGCTACTTATTTACAGCAGGAGCACATTTAGGCCTAAACACAAAGTCTATTAAATTTCCTTGAAGTTAAATTCACTACTTTTTTCTTTCTTTAATGACAAAGCATCAATAAACTTGTTATAACACGAATGGTCATACTTCTTCCTCTTAATGAGTATAAATGAAGGACAAAACCCTCATTCACCCCTTATGTGCATAAATTATATTCTATAATGTTTTCTTTGAGGATATATTTATTTTTGGTGCTCAGAAAGCATAACAAGGAAAAAAGCAGAGAGGAAAACCATTTTGCTAAAGACCCCCACAGAAATCCATCCAAATGCCATCCTGCTTATCTCCACACACACAGTGACAGAGAAACACGCTCTGACAAGATACACTTGGATACCAGCACATGTGCGTATTCACACCCACATACACACACAACCGAGGCCATCCATCACTGTGGCGACCTCCTGTGCTGTATGGTGATTGGATGTCGGGTTGGCCTAGTGTTGTGACCTGCTGACCTATCGATTTAGCAAGTCAGCGCAGCCCCCACTCAGTGTCAAGATGGTTACTGTTCAGTGTCCTATCAGGCACACATTTAGTCTCAACGACATACACATACACACTGGTGGTAAGGGTGCTATTGGCAACCAACAACTGGTGCTTCATTGGCTTTTATCTCTTGTCTTATAAACAGTTTGTCCATGTTTACTGCCTCATTTGCCCAAATCCTTTTTCAGTTTAAGCTCCTTTCCCAAAAGACAAAAAACAATAATACTCACTAACATATGGCTTTTGTCTTCATTCTGAAAGGGTGCATTCAGAATTCATCTCTGTGTCAAATGACACTACACTGTTATCCATAAAGTTCAGCTTATCCCAGCACTGGTATCAGGGCCGACACAAATTTTTGTTGATTGTATTGCGCTCGTATCTGCGCTCATGAGGAAATATTGTACAACTATGTTTATTGAGCAAAGCTCCAAATCTAGTCAACTTGTCGAATGCCACCCCTTCCAGTGAGGGATCAAATTAGAAGGGAAAGAAGGGATTCTGGGTCTGATTTTACTCCTTAAACTGATTGGATGACGACCACTTATGGCTGATTCAGACTACATGAATTAAGCCCGATTTTGACTCAACAGACACGTCGCTGATAAAAATTCATTGTTGTGCCTGATTATGGGATGTCAGGTCGCAGAACCAGCGTCTTTACCCCGTGCAGTGTGACATAATGAAAGACCGGCGATTCGGCTTCTGGGATGCTTCACGACCACGACACAAAGTCTGGCATGTCAGAATTGTTTTTTTGTCCTAAGACGAGTTCCTACATCTTGACCAATAGGAATACAGAGTGCAGCTTCCTGGTAAATACTAATAGATTAGGGTTAGTAGATTAATATTCCTCCTTGTAATTTACAAGAGTATTCCCAAATCCTTAATACTTTCCTCCTGTTTATAGTCACCCTGTAGCTACTGTCACAAACTAGCATTAACACTTTGCAGTGTGTAAAACATGTTAATAAATTTGTTACTTCATATTCTGCAGGATAGACAGCCCATAACGCCCCTCCCCGCCACCGAAGAACGAGAATGCCGCCTTTTTTCTGTCTCCCTCTTTGCTCTCTCAGAGCAGAGGACAGCCACTCTCACCCAAAGTGCGGCTGTTGCCATGATTGACAGCTGCTTGTCCCGCCTCCTGTCCTGTGCACTTTAAAGGCGCTGGACAACACGAGATGATGGGGGGGCATTCTTGTAGTGTGGCCACTTGCAGGCACACGACACTGAGCAAATTTATGACAATTACGTTGGTTAATCTGACATGGGTAGCTATTTAATTTAATGTATGAAGACTTGCTAATTCTCTTGATCAGAAAAAGCTGTCCAGGTTTATCTTTTGAATTTGAAGAACACAAAATAATCGTAGTGGTAACAAAAGTCTTCCTATGCTGAATTATGTTGTAACAACTACATTTAAATCAATACTACATAAGTTTTCAATCTTAAAAGTCTATGCTTCTGACTTGTTTGATGGCTCACTGACATTCATTATGCAGTTGTTGCCCTGCAGTACTGAGGCTGCCTCACTCTACAACTCTGTGTTCCAGACCAGAGCATAATGTGACACATGTGTTTTGCTTTACAACACCGTGTCACACACAAGCAACTAGCTATCAACACACAGGCTGTTTTGGATGTGCACCACAGCTGATTCAACAAGGAAACCCAGGATGACATTATTGGAGAAAGCGAGGAAAATAAAGGGCAAAACTGATAGAACGTCAGATAAGACCAGATCTCACTGGAGAGTTTAGAGAAGAGACAGAACACAAGACAGATGTTGAATTAGCCTTCATTAGGAGGCACCAAAGTTCACAGATCTGCCAAAGTTCAGTTGTGTTACTTTAATGTCCACAACATCATAAAGTATAACCCACTTGTTGTTGCTGTAGTACTGGTCCTATATTTCCATTGTCATCCAGACTGACCCTCTAACCAATATTATGAATGTGTTTGACACTGAGGGTATACCATGCTGATAGCAGAAAGGAGGATGGAATTAATCACCTGGTTTTAACAAGTCTATCTCTGTTTTAAAATCCATCATACCAACCAAAATGTTGGTGTATAGAGTCCCATCCTTTCATATTCTGTCCATCCCCTCCAATCCACTTTCTCCTCTAGTGAACAATTTATGGCATACCTTCTTTTCATCTCCCTACAGCTCTATCCATACCACCATATTAACCTTTCTGTCCATCCCCTGAATCCTTCCTTTGTTTGTCTTGTTTATTGTGAACGTCAACATAGTTTCATTACACTAGTTTATTCAGTATCCAGCAGCTACACTGGACTCCTTTCTATAGTTTATTGCTGTGAGCCTTCCCTTATTTATATTCCCGTACCAGCACTTCCTCTTCTACTTATTTCGCTCTCTTCCTATCCATCTACCTACCTCCACCACTCTTTCCCTATCTCCCTCCATCCCCAATTTACCATAACCATGATTTCAGTCTCAGTTGCTTCATTACAATCTGCTGCTTTTATGGGCCATCTGTAGAACTATCTGCATTTGTCACTCACACACATACACACACCAGCACATAGGGCCACAAAAAGACTTGCATGCAGAGACACTACAGCTACTCTTTCTTTCACACACCCTCTCACACGTAGCTATTTACCTGGCTTGTATTTCTCCCTAGAGAAGCAATAAAGCCAAGTCCAGGTAAAAGTGAAAGAGAAAGACGTGAGATGGGGAAAAAACTAACTAAGTAGTGAGTGAGTAATGAAAGTTAAAAAAAGAATAATAACAACAAAAGAAAAGAGGGTACAGAATGCTGCCTTGCATTCAAAGTTTTTTAGTGAGACAGATGACATAGCAGGCTGAAAGAATGGAGAGGGGGAGTGAAGGACAGTGAAGACAGACAAAAAAAAGAAAAAAGGCATAGAAGGAGAAGTATGATTCATTGAGTCTGGAGGTTTTATACCTCAGTCAGCTGTAACTTTTATAAAAGATGAGCAGAGTTTTATACATGAACAGATAGATGCTGAAATGCTTGAATACACAGCACAGTAAACGTTACCAGAAACCATTTATATGAATTCCCTATGACTAAACCCAGAAAACAGGCATTTGGAAAATCATTTAAAAAAATATCACATAAATATTCAAAGTTTACAGGGATTTTAATGGAACTGGATTCAGTTCTATTACAAACAGGTAATGTGAGGCTTTTAGATTCATAAAAGCTTCTCTTGCTATCAATTTGATTTATTTAAGACTTTGACCAAGTCTTTTTATGAACTTGTGAAGGACTTTTTTTTTGTTTGTTTTTTTTGAGTAAGTTAATTATTTTTATGCTCCAAGTTGTAAATCATTTTTGTGGTCAGTTGGCCTTGCCCTGCAAATATCATATACAAATATATGGACAAAATTTAGCAATAACTTCAAAATGATGACTGACGAAGTATAACACATACAAGGACACACAGGACATAAAGAATGGATCTTAACATGAGAATTTCTGCAATAAATCAGCACAGCCAATAAAAGATAACAGCCATGCATCACAGAAGGATGTCACAAGACTTCAACTTGTTGAAATTATGTCTCTCCATCACTTAATGTGCTACAATCTACTCTACATCTCCATGGAGTTTTACACCCACATTTCACTCAAAAGGTCTGAGAATCTTTCAACTAATAGTTTCCAAGGCCTAAAGTAATAGCATGAGTTTAGCCTATTTTCACTTGCTTTCAAGCAGAGACCTTCATCATGCATTGGGGGATTTGCAGCTGAGTTTGAGGTATCAGAATTAGAGCCTTTAAGCCTGAAACTATGGTCCTCAACAAGAGAAGGGTGTATTCCCCACTGGCTGTCTCAAGTGGAAAAGTTCAAGAATCCTGGGGTCTTGTTTACAAGGAGGAGATGAAGGGAGCCGAAGACAGAGAGTTGAATTGGGGGCTTGCTGAAAGAAAGTTATTGTCTGTCGTGGTGAATAGAGACCTGGGTCATAAGGTGAAACGGCTGATTTAACAGTTTACCTATGTTCTAACCATCACCTGTGATCATGAACTGTGGGAAGTGAACAAAAGAAAGAGGTCACCAATAAATGTGTAATAAATTACTAATTTCAAAAGGTTTCTGGCCTCAACCTTGGAGAAATAGTGAACAGCTCGGTCATCCGAGGTGGACTCAGAGCAGAGTTATTGCTTCTCTGCATTAAAAAGAGTCAGCTGAGGTGGTTCTGGCATCATGTCAGGAAGCCTCTTTTCTCTCAGGGGAGGTGTTTTGGGCACGTCCCACGGGGTCTTGCAGTAGACCCAGGATGAAGAGATAAAATTTCCTAGATGCCTTGGAATCGCCTATATGTCTGACTGGAAGAGCTGGGGGAAATGTCTGAAAAGAGGGGCGGGGGTTGGAGATATCTATTTAGACATCTGCATCCACAACCCAGCTCCAGATAAACAGCAAAAAGTAGATCAATGGATGGATGGATGTGTTGTCTTAAGTTGTAGCGATTTAAAATTTCTTAGCTTCCATAATAAATATTTAGACAGTACTGACATTCAATACAGTGATATGGGGGTTAGGCTTTCAGTAAAAATATTCTTTGTTATTGTGTTGGCTATATAAAAATGCTGTCAATAGCAATTGTAGGACATTCCCTTTCATATTTGTATAATACATCAGTATAAACTGTTTGGACACTGATACGTAAGAGTTCATTTTAGGGAGTAGATGATATTGAAGTCAGACATAGGGAAGTTGCAAACATCACGTCTTTCATTTCAGCTCACAGTAATCCAAGATATGTGCACATGTGTAAAAAATGTTTTCAGCCTGACATTAGCATTCTTATGCTGCTTGGCAAAATAAGATTGGGAGCTTCCAGTTTGCAGTATTAGATTATCATTACTAACTGAGTGAGAAGTCTCTGGAGTTGCTGCAAAAAAATATTATTTTTAATAAGAGGTAAACTGGTAAGGAAAGAGTAAAGGTTAGGATAGGATATTTTCTTGAATATCTTGCTAGAATCAGTGAGAGCAGGGTGATTTGAAATGGGAAAATAATGAAATAAATGATGCTGCAGTTGCATTTTAATGTTGCAGTTACTCTACTACAATACTTTCAGATTTAACCAGCTTGATACTGAAGCCCTATTATTTTTTTGAGGTACAAAAAGCATAAAATCTGCTAACTTAAAAATTGGAATGTGAATAATTTCCAGAATCACACCAAAGTAGGTAATAAACCCACATGTCTACCAGAAGAGATCCTGTAAGCGCCACTATTTGCCTTGCCTTGAAGTAAAATCTACATGCTGTTTTCCAACCTTGCATGACTGTGACAGACTGAACCAGCGGTTGGCTGTTAGGAATGTCGTCAGCTTTGGTGAACATCTGTCCTTCTTGTTTTTTTGTTTTTTTTTAAATGTGTCCTACACTGTTGGCACTGTCAAATACCATCAAAAGATTTTTTTTCATAATGAACATCAAGCCTGTCAGTCAGTGGGAAACAATTCTCTGATTGGCTGTCCTGTGTTATGAAAAAGCCCTTTACATTAACAGAACCATTAATATTGTGTTATTTCTTAATGCATGAAAATAAATTGCTGCTTCACAGGATTTTTCGTAGTCTAAACGAATCAAAACATGGTTTTCTGGGATAAAACAAATTATTGAGTGAATAATGGCTGTTGTTTAAATCTGTTCTCTTGACCGATCCACCTTAAAGAGTGCATTCACAACAGTCCTTCTTAACTGAACCCGAGTTCATTTGCTCAGAAAGTCTGGTGGCAACTGAACTCTGCTATGCATCAAAGTATTAAACTCTGGTTTACCTAAAAATGTGTCTTAGTTTGCTTCAGGTGACCCAAATGTTGGAAGCGGACAGCTAATGGGGTGAAAACAGAAGTTTCCTTGCATTGTACAATATATGGGTGATTTTTATTGTCCTTTGTTTGTCGTCTTTTCCTCAACTTGATTTAGCACCCCTATCAGACGAGGAGGAGAATAGATTATTCAAAAGGTTTGGTTTGTTTGACTAAGTGAGCTGTGAAAGTAAACTCGGCTCAGCTGAACGCTGTGATCCCCAATTGAACCGAATCCCCAATCACATCAAGTCTAGCGTACTATGAGATGTGAAACCAACACAAGTGTGAGCAGTGGGTGTGTCTCCTGAAGCTTATTTTGTCATTGAGTTGGTAGTATATTTTCACTGGTCTCCACATTGCTCCTTACCAGATCATTGTTTACACCGGTGGTAAAGGGCTACTTTTCAGACAGTATTTTCAACTTTATCTGATCTTGTTTTGTTAACTGACGAACCTTTTCTTTTTTTCAGAAGTCATCCAATCCAGATATCCCACTCACCTGTCAACAAAAACTGTGAAAAAACTTTCCTTCCTGCCTTAGTGTGGCTTCCTTGATCCACCAAAAAAAAAAGTACTTCTAGTGAAATTACTTTACAGAAAAGCTGCTTTATGTTTTTAAAGGATCTGAGCTAGAAGCATTTTTATTGGGAAACATGTCAGCGCATTAGATGGGAAAATATCGTACAAAACTCAAAGCCTCTCAGTGGTTTAACTAGTTACAAAGATGCTTTGCAAACACTCAAATGTTTCAATTGGCTGAAAGCAATGTTTGTACCCATTTCACTAAACTAGAATGGAAGACTAGCATTGTCGGTGGAAGATTTTTTTCTCTATTATTCGAAAGTTACTGCAGAGCTGTCAAGCAACTGTCATAGTGGGATTTAAGCTATCTCTACAAATTCTAACTATGACAGCTCAACAGTCACAAAAACAGTAGGATAATATGGATTATTCTGCATGGCTGTGTGCGTTATAATATGAAAAGATTAATGCCAAGATGAGATATCTACCATTTGGAAAAAGTGACACCTTTCTCTGAATAAGCATTTACAGCATAAAATGTAAAATTCTGCTGAAAAGCCTATTAGAGATTACTTTGAGCAGACGCTGAGCATAAAAAGACTGAAATAGGGAGGAGGGAAGTTTTGTCTTCCTTGTGTGGGTACATGGCACAGAAAATCATTTGTGCAAGTGAAAAACAGGGATCTATATTACATTTTTAAATCAGGTGCAATGGAACTAAAACATTTCTCTCTATATTTAACAAGTTTGAGAAGATGGAAAGATGGAAAGAGCAAGTAGAGTTCATAAGTGGTCACTTCTTGCCAAGAGAGGGGCAGAGCACAATTCCCCAATCACTGCTGATGGGGGCATTGTTTATGAACACTAGGTCTACATGGATATCAAGAACAAGAGAAACAGGGCAGACAAGATAATGCAAGTGATAAAACAAGTTGACAGAGCGCAGGCTTCCTCTAACCATCATCATCCTCGGTCTTTTAAGAGGAACAGCGGTGGATAGGATGACTGACTCTACTCCAGACAAAAAAGTCTTTTGAGTCCCCAGTCAACACCAGCAAGACAGTGCTTCATAGTTATTTTTTTCTGATTTGTATTCAGGCCTAAAGAAGTATCTTTCAATTAATAACTAATATTGGGTTAGAGAGGTAAGTGCCCCAAATTTCAGCTCAGAGACAATAGTTCTCATGAAAGATGCACATTTAATCAGACTGGATGGCCTCTACTTGATCTCAAGAGCCTTTGTAAAGAATAATGTCTACTCCAGTTTAAACCAGGGCAAAACATGAATGGTGAATTTGATCATTTCCATAATGTTTTTCAAAACACAATATACGGGGAATACCTCCAAGTGTTTCATATGATTTTAAACTTCTCAGCAATGGAAGTGGTTCAGACCCAAGTACCTAAAAATAACCAGCCTCTGCAGTGTTTCTGTAAGGATACGAGCCATGTTCCACCTCTACAGATTACAACAGGAAAAGCATTTAGGATAGCTGTCTTTTCACAGAGTGGCATTGCTGCACCAATCATCCACTTCACTTGTGATTACATGAGCACTTAATACTCAGAGGTCCAAAGTACAGACACAACAGTGAATCTGGTAAAAATGTAAATGTAATAGTGGTGGCACAATTTATGTTTTAATTATTTTGCCACAACCCATTAGCTGTCTTATTAGCTCCTCGGGGGCTAAGCCACAGCTGAATTAGTTCACATTTTGGATATGTGGTGCCACCATAAAAGGTCAAATGTAAAATAAGATTAAAGGAAAATTGTGTGTGGTGTAAAATCTATAAAAGGGTTTTCTTCCTTTTTTGTTCTTTGATCACATCAAGCTTTACTCAAGACACCCATATTTGTGTTTTGTTGCTAATGTGAGCAGATAAGCTCATACTGCACAGTTTGCATAAGCAGTTTCACTGACAGGGAAAACAAGACAAAACTAAAAAGTCACCAATATTTAGTTAAACAATATTTGGTTTTGATTGCAGCATGCACGTTTTTCTTCTAGCTAAAACTGCATTGATTTGTTTTTTATGAGATCTTGATGATACACTGTAAACCCAGATTTTTTTTAAATGAGTGATTCATTATCTAAACAGTGTCATTACTAAACCAAAAAAAAATGTTTCTAATAGTTTTCAACATTGTGCAGTGTGATAATAATGAATAGCAAAGATAACTTATGTATTTATGTATATATGTATTTGCTGTAAGGAGATTTTGAGTGTCATGAAAGGCGCCCAGACATAAAATGTATTATTATTATTATTATCATTATCATTATTATTATTAACTGAACATATTATGTTTCTGTCAGAGGGGGCAGGGCTACTTTCAAAACGCAACATATCTGGACCACAGAGTTTAATGGGAAATGCATACTCAGCAGAAATTGAACCTTTTGTGATTTTCATGTTATAAATCTGAGTTATGATCTTCACTTCTTGTGTTATGTTTACAATTAGACAATGTTGGAGAGTTATGGTCTGTTTGAATTTTAAAGTTGGTACCATCACTGAGAAGAACAGTAGAGATAAAGCAACCCACCACCATTAAAACCTTTATGTATTGCATTAGGGGTAAAGTGGTGATGGTTACTGACTTAACCTATCATCTTCTTAGGGATGCATATTGCTGTTCTGGACCCCTAATCTACTGCAAATGTATGAAAGATGCACCATTACTATCATTAAAAGGTCACAAAAGGTCACAAAGTTAAATGTAATACTTAACTTTTGGATTAATCAAACATTAAATTTGGAGCAGGTGGAGTATTTTAAGTTGATTGTCCATGAAACTGTCAGTGATTCTCTCTTTATGTGAAAAAACTAAACAATTTGCGTAAATCTGATTTAAGAAAGTTAGCTCAAACAACTAGGGGTATAAAGAAAGTTGGTTAAGTGAACAAATGGGTTTCAGTAAAGTCTCATGGTCGTCTTTGTTTATAAAACTTGACATGTTTAGCAGCAGCACTCATAAAAACTTAAATGGTTTAAGGCAACAGGTTTCCATGCAAATCTCTAGAAAACTCAACTAATCCAGGATTAGAGTGTAACAGAGTCAGACTACAACTAAAAGCCCTATCCAGCACAGTGGGGTTGAGATCTCATTCCATGCTTGAAAATGAGGTAATTTGAACCCACTAAATAATGTTACTGCCATCTTGTAATATCCTCATGCAATCATAGAAAGACCTGGTCATTCAGCATATTCAGGCTGTCAGCTGGCCTCCTTTTTGGGCTTATATTGCTGAACCTACACCTGACAAACTGCAGCAAACACAGACATTAATGCTGCCTCAATAGGCTTGTATCAGACAATAGGCATGAGGGACGAAGCACTTATCAGCCGTACTTCATATTTCTGATGAACCCATGATTTTGAAACAGAGCAAATCTTGACCCATCAGATCACATGATCAGTCTAATTGTCACGATCTCCTAGCAATCAAAACTTTTTTCCATATAAGTCTCAGCTTAGTAGGCCAGTTTCTTACAGGTAGCTTTTTAGTTTTAATACCTGGGGCTCTTTTTGTCTTGCTGTGCTTTCCACTATTGATATTCTTAATTCCAGTATCATTGTCTTTGATCAGAGTAAATAAAGATTTTCTCTGAACAACATTTCTTTTTCACTAATCTCCTAATTTGTTTTGTTTGCTTAATCCATGCCAATAAGTTGACTGAGTAACATCTTATACATAACCATGGGATGTGTCTTTAGACATGGTTGTTTACGGAATGATAAGCTACCCACTGCATCAGTTAAGGTTTAATATCATGCTATTGACTAAAATATATGAATCACTTCATGTTTTTTGCAATGAGAGGCTCTTGAGTAAATGCATAGTTAAATCCAGACAAGGACATATAAAATACCCTATACTACTGATGATAAAGTTGTCCATGAGGATAAATGTGTTGGTAAATTTTTACCAATCCTTGCATTTATTAATCACATTTAAAAAAACAATAATAATTTTTTCCCCCTTTGTTTTTACTCTGTGAACAACATTTAAGGGGGGAATTTTTCAAAGCTAGATTAGATTTGTGCAGAAAGTTTGAGTCTTTCTGAGTGGAAACTTTGGCAATAAGATTCTAGATCATTCCTCCAAAGTATATAAGTGTATATAATGCCCCTTTAACACTAGCACCTAGTCAGCCCAGCCTTCATTCAGCCGACACCACACTACCCCCGTTTCGTCTGTTCCCATTACAATAGAAGGCAGTCGCGGCTGTCCTCAGTGTGGGCGGGGTCTTCATAGCGAGGTTTCATGAAGTAACTTGTTCGCGACACGCACACACCGCTAGCTAGCAAAGGAACATCCTCACTTCTATATTCGACCACAGTGTTGGTTTTCGAGATTCTATCGCTTCTTTCTCTGCTTCTCCTGCTGCTAATATTTTCTCTGGTCTCGAATTTGAGTTTTGTTTTTGGCTGGTCTGGAGTCGCACTAATGAGTCATCCCATGAGGTCAGATTCTGGCCAATAGTGGCCTGCAATCTGCACACGTCACCATTTTCGGCCCGACTCGGCCCCTTCAGAACCTCGATGGAGTAGATGCTAAAAGTGTGCCGACTCGCCCCTTATTTATAAACTCTTATATAGAGCCAAGGACAATAACGACCTTCAACTTTAAATCACACATACAAATGCACACAAGCCCAAATTACACTGGCACCTCCCCTTAGAAACCCCTTTTGATTAGTAGCTGTTTGGTAATTATAAATAATCAAGATTAATTATGAAAACTTTAATGGAAGGAAAGGGACTAAGTGCCAGCAGAAGGTGTCCAAGTCAGAGAGAGACAGAGTTGCGTTGAAGGAGCGTTAAATTGGGAAAAACTGAGAGCTCTAAATAGAGTCATAGCTTTTCAAACTTTAGATCATCCGACAGCTGTGAAGATCAGTTAATACACTGCGTTGTTAATGACTGTAGCTTCTAGAGGACATCAAACATTATGGACTCAGAGCTGCAGACCACCAATGTCTCTGGGTTTATTGCACAGCACAGAAAATCACACATGCATATACACTCACCCACAAAACACTTTCCCTAAAGGTAACAGCTGTCTTCAAGACTGCCTCAGGGGTGAGATGGTGCTCGGTGTGAACAATTATCTGTATTTAAATCAATCATGAGGCAGCGTGCTGTAACTATATTTTGGCCAGTCAGTGCATGTAGCATATAATGACCTGCTTGTGTGCTGCTCTGACACAGATTTATGTCTGAACAGGCTTATTTGGCAAACCAGACAACATTAAAGATGTTTATGATTGGAGCAGGTGTCTGCTGAACAGAAAAGAGAAGAAATGACTGGTGTTTTTAAAAATCCACTGGACCTTGGTTTCTCTTGTAGTGCTACTTACATGCTAATGACAAATATACAACATTTCTGGAAAAGTTAGTAAGCTTTCTAAAAATGTTACAAAATCTTGTGTCTGACTTATTAAGTTTTTTCAAATTGACAATCTAGCAGAATATTTTCTGACAAGTATGGCTGTCAGGTTTGGGTATAAAATAAGCTTCCACTAAAGATTTAGACTTTCAACTGTATAGAAAACTGACATGCCACTGTGATCAGTACAACTTCACGGGTTTGGGAGTATTTTTCACTTAACACATTAAAACAAAGTATAAGTTTTTGACCTTAAGACTCCGATGGCACGATGACATTCATCATGCACATTCCTGGAGCCGTCATTGCACCCCAGTGTCCCACAGATTTGTTTTCCAGCCAAGACCACTATGTGGCAGCTGTGTTCTGCTTTATGTCAGGGATGTCAAACTTCAGTCACTTTGAAGAACTTGACAACAAGCTGTTGGATCCATTTCGTTTGAATTAAGTGTGCTGGAGCAGAAAAAAAGCATCTAAAACCTGTAGGACAGTGAACCTCGAGGACTGGAGTTTGAGATCCCTGCCGCACAGCATTACTTCACATGCTGGCAAGTGGACATTAACACACTGGCCGTTTTGGATGCGCACTATGACTAATTCAACAAGGAAATGCAAGATGACATTGTTGGAGGAAGAAAGGAAAAGAAAGACAGAAAGTGAAAGAGCAAGAAATAAGACAAGACTCAACATCGGACTGGGTTTTTCTTGCTGGATAGAACTCAAAAGAAACAAGATGCAAGACAGCTGCCAAATTAACCTTTGTTAGGGTAAAAAGTGTGAAAATTTGCCAAAGTTCAGTAGTGGAGCTTTAACTCTGTGCAGAAAGGCTGTCAAGTTCTCTCAAGCTCATCTCAGATGGTCAGAAAGAAAGCAGACATATGTTCTGCTGTCAATTGAGTCCACATTTCAGCTCCTTTCAGAAAAAATGAATGTCTGGTCTTTTGTGCCAAAGACAAGAAACCCCATCTAGGGTGTTATTATTGAACGGAGCTAAAGTCAGCATCTGTGATTGTATTGGGTGTATGTGTGCTCATGCATGGGTGACTGAAGCGTATATTGGAATTCTGGACTGACATACTGCATGCTACCACCACTGGAACCTCTTTTTCCCAGGAGGTAAGTGGTTATTTCAGAAGGACAATACAAGATGTCATTGTACATGGCTTAGAACTGCATGGTTTCATATATACAGATACACAGAGTGAGTGCCTGCAGTCCACATCTGGCCATAATGCAAATGTATAACACTTCGTGAGGACAACAACCAAACAATAATGGCCGGGGACTGTAGAACTGTTGAAATCTTAAGTTGATTAGAAATGGGCAATTATTTTTCATTTTGTGGTTGTGTCTTTTGTTGTTGCTTTTTTTTTTTTGGTTTGTTTATTGTAATGTTTAAAAAAATCTAAATTAAATGAATAAAATATTTTGAAGAGAAATGGGCATTGATTCCTTAGGCAAAACTATAACAGTTTGTAAGGATATATTAGGCCTGGGCGATAAAACAAAAATTTACCAATACCGATAATTACGACAAAACTGATGTAATTTTGCCCATTTTGGTATATTCAGTGTTTTAAAAAAATGGAAAGAAAAGTAGTTTTTTGGCTGTGTGTGGGTAGGTTATGTTCATGTCCCTTTAAGATGCTGTAATATGTGTACAGCGTGTGTAGTCACGTGACTCCACCCCATCCAGTCTGTCACAAGAAGGGAACGAGACAGTGAGCACGGCTCTAACGGTGAGGAAATGGAAGATGGTTAAAATGGCTGCAGCAGCTGCGGAGGAGGAAGAGCAGCAGCTTAATATCATCCATTTACCGCAAGCCATATTGCCCAGCCATAGGATAGATAACAACACAATGATTTAAAAAAAGCCTCCATCCCAAACTTTTTTTTTTTTACTGCCATCAAATTTCAATTTCTTTTTTAAGATTATATTTTCAAAATATAACATAATTGGTAATTGTATCTTAAAAATCCACTTTCGACTTCCGGTTGAGCTGCAAGAGGAATGGCAGCGTAGGTTTTAACTCTCACCAGCCTAAAGGAAACGAATACCCCCTAAATCACAAAAAAACTTGAATCCAATTTTAAATGCGGTGAAGGGTAAGTGGGGGAACAAGTCGGAGAAGACAAAAAGCCATGGAAGCGTCTGAGAAAAAACGAAAATGCGCAGGTAAAGGAAACCGTGAGAATATGGAAAGACAGCGATGATGAAGTTGAAACTCAGGGAGACACTTCTACGCTATACAAATATTCAACGGACATTACCAAAGAAATACGTGAGCTCAAAGGAGAATTGAAAAATGACATAATGTCTCTTTACTGGAGCTTCAAACAGGAGTTTGCTAAAGGCTAACAGTGACAAACTACGGAAACAGAGAAAAGGTCTCACTGAGGCTCAAAAACACATCGAGGAGCTCGGGACATTCAACATGGAAGCCAAGGAAGCTCTATTGAAACCACTACTTGAGCAAAGAAATCTACAGGACAAGTTAACAGATTTGGAAGGAAGGTCCAGGAGGAACAACGTGCAGATTTTCGGGGTTCCTGAGGGCGTGGAGGGGGACTTGGTTCCCCGCTTTGTTGAGTTAACTTTGCCCTCCAGGACCAACCTGCTAATTCAACGGGCACACCAAGCAGCAGGGAGGAGGCCCAGCCATGGTGAGACACCTCGGTCGATAATCATTAACTTCCACCAGTTTGACACCAAAGAGATGATATGATCGAAGTATAGAGTAGTGTTGTGGAGTTTAATCCGTTTTTGCCACGCTTTCTTCAATGACTACGCGGCAGAAGTGGTACAGAAGCGTAAAACATATACTGGAATAAAAAATATCCTAAAAGAAAAAGGTATAAGGTTCCAAACACCTTTTACTAGGATCAGAATCCACTGGACTCATGGTCCCCGGCTCTACAACAACGCGCAAGAGGCGGCAAGAGAGATGAGGAAAAGAGGAATGGGGGTCCAGATGACAGAACCTGATGAGGGGTGCTTGATGGAGGATCGGATTCGACAAGCTTCACAGTGGCAACGTTCCGGAGATCTAGAGATGCAAAAGGAACTTGCTCAGCGTGCGAAAGGAAAGCTGCAGGAATTTTGGAGACTGGGAGAGGAAGAAAACACCTGAGCGCAATGGGATGGAGCTACAGATTTGATCAAGACACCTTAACTGTATGCAAAAGACAATTATTATATATTTTTGGGGGTTTGTGGTTGCGTTACACTCTGAGTTTGTAGGTAGGATTCCAGCTTTCCTATCAATGCAAGGCCCTTTTTACATTTTATAGGCTGGTGTAGTGGGAACACAGAAAATGTTGGACACAACTAGAAGGCAGGGGGGATTCCTTTCAAGACCCCCGCTCACCTCTAGGGGCCCCTAGAGCCCCCCCCCATTCTCAGGAGGATTTCCCCCTCCCCTTCCAACAAGGACACAGGCACGGTTCAGGAGCCCCATAGTTACTGGAAGCAGTGTTCTTGTGTTTTTGTTCATATTGTTGTTAATGTTTTACATGTCAGTGGAAAAGGGGGAAAAGAATCAAGGAGAGAAAATGTTGCAATGTAACCAACTTAAAGTGGTATCTCTGAATGTGAATGGGTTAAACAATCCAATAAAAAGAGAGAAGGTTATTGCAAAATTAAAAGAAAGAAAAGTCACAGATTAGTTTTTTTACAGGAAACACATTTAGCGGACAAGAAACATGAAAAATTTAAGAAACTCGGATTTAGAAACACATAGAACTATTGTTCATACAAAAAGGGAAGTAAAAGGGGAGCAATGATCTTAGTGTCAAATGGGACAAAATTTGAGAAACTTAAGGAGACAAAAGATAAAGAAGGGAGATTTAATTGAAAATCAACTTGTTAATTATTGATGTTTGGAGTGAGCTTCATCCTCTCAAAAGAGACTTTGCGCATTATTGAGCTCCTCACTCAGTGCACACAAGGATTGATCATTTTTTTATGAATACAGTGGATAGATTTAGAATACAACAATGCAAAATAGGTGTGGCAGATCTATCTGATCATTGCATCCTCCATTTAACTCTAAATATGAATAGTAGGAAAAGTAATATTTTATGGAGAATGAATGTTAGCGTACTAAACAATCCAGGATCTATTGAGGAGATTAAAACGGAAATACATACATACAGACAAGAAAATGAGAATGGGGAAGTGAATCCCACTATTCTCTGGGATGCTATGAAAGCGGTTATGCAAGGGAAATTGATATCTACATCAACATACTACAAGAAAGCTAGACAGAAATTATATCAAACTAAGATTTTAGAACTTAAAAATTTGGAGCAAAGACATAAAAATTTAAATGATCCGAGTTTAATACAACAAATCAACGGGGTAAAGACATCAATAAATGACATACTGGGGGATGAAGTTGAAAAGAAAATATGAGTACAGTAACCATTGTCGATGAAGGACTGGGCTAAGACTGAGAGGTGGACATGAGGGGCATTTCAATGGTCCTCTGCCATTGTGACAAAACATCAAAACATTTTGACTTGGAGTCGTTACTGCCAAAGGGGCGATGCATTTTGGGGGCACTGACTATTTACATGAGAAAGGAACTTCATTTTGCCACATGAGTGAACTGTTTTGGGAGAGAGATGAGCTTTTGCAAGTGAGTTATGGTGTTGTGCTGAACCATCCAGGTTATTTTGGCAAAAGTGCCAAGAGTGTAGATCTGTTTCAATAAATGAGCCAAAGTAATTGAGAAGATCTTTCCATTTTGGTGGGTCAGACAATTTACATGGGAAAGGAACTCAGTTCTGAAGCATGAGTGAACAGTTTTGGGAGAGATATGAGCTTTTGCAAGTGAGCCATGGTGCTGTGCTGAACTGTAAGACTGTTTTGCCAAATGATCTTAGAGTTATGAGAATGTAATTTCTGTTTCAAGAGCCGAACCAATGGAGAAAAGCTGTAGTATAGAAATCCCTACATCGGAAAAATTATAAAATCATCAGAACCAATATGGATCCCCTTTTATGTTAAGCGAATGAAATTAAAATCCTGGGTCTTTGAAATTCTGTGGAGATAAAAACAAACCTTTATGTGACAGAAATACATTATTAGTCTCAGCCAAGTGAAGATGCTATATAATGTGGCAGTGTGAAACAAGTTAATCAATTTTGGATGAAGACAATAGCTTTGTCCTCATTTATGCACACACAAAAATGTTGGGTTATTTGTTTAACCCAACTGCTGGGTTGGGCCTGTTGGGTAATTTAATTGGGTTATTTTAATAGAATTGGGTAGTCTGACAACCCAATTTGTGAGGTTACTTCTGTTGGGTGTTGAGTTATTAGCTGTTGGGTTGTCATTTCAATGAAGTTTTGTTGGGTTATTTTGGACTACCCAACAAATTGGGTTGCCTTCGGAGCAACCGCCCCACTCTCTACCACCAGTCAGATCTTCAAGAGACCAGAGTGAGGAGAGATTCGACGGTTGAGAAGTCAATTTATTTTTAAAGCACTTTTTAAACTCAGCGAGTGTTTAAAATAGAACGTTTTAACCCTCCTGCAGCTGCAGGTGTGTTTGTGTGAAAGGAGACACAGACAGACTGGAGGACAAGTGGCTAAAATGCTAAAGCTAGCAACAGAGTTTAAAACTTGACTTTATGGGGTAAAAATAAAAGTTTCCAACCGGAGTTGATCCCTGATACCACCGAGACGCTGTACACCTAACCTACTTTCGGTTGGTTATATTTTATTTTCGTAAATGTATGTGACGTGTTAACGAGCTAATTAAGCCTCGCACTACGCCGGTTAAACTGAAAAAAAAAACGTGGCCACATGAGTAAATAACTTAGCCCAGACTGAACATATCCGTGTTTTGGATATTATAAACCTGGTTTTGGTGACAATAGACAGTTTTTCTGTTCTTTTGCTCTGGTGAAGTTTCACGGTGACATGAAAGTTTTACCAGAGATATTATATTTTATCCTTATTTGTTTATGGTCATTGTATGTGTGTGCAATTGAGTTAAATGGA
>JAOXYM010000018.1:16542194-16562923 GCA_028567055.1 Leptatherina wallacei
TAGATAGATAGATAGATAGATAGATAGATAGATAGATAGATAGATAGATAGATAGATAGATAGATAGATAGATAAGGGGTGCAACAATACACACAATGTATGGTTCGGTTCAGTTCGATACTTAAGTGTCATGGTTCAATATTTTTACGATACAAAAAATAAATTTTAATGCCTTTTTTCTATTGAAAATAATTACAAATATTTGTTTAAACTCAAAAGTACAGTTTTTAAATCAAATGTTGCAGAAACTACAAAATGATAATAAATTAATATAATAAATTAATAAATCTCTTGGATCTGTTCATGAACAAATTAGTATTGTTCAATACAGTGCTCACGGTTCTTTACTCACCTTTATTGAACGATTTAGTACAAATACATGTATTGTTGCACCCCTAATATATGTAAGTGTGTATATATATATATAAACATACTGAAAAGCATGATGCACTTTAATTATTTGTGTGTATGAATTAATTATCATGGAAAAGGAAGCTGGATGCTCATAAAGTTATAAAGCTCACGTCAGGTTTAGACTTTGCTACTATCATGACCATTTAACACTACGAGTGGATAACAAGATCATTTTGGGAAACTATCGACCACCATCTGATGACACCGAATCAGAGAGGCAACAGCCAATGTTTCCTGGCTTACAAAGTAGAAAGATAAGGGATATTCTCAAGAATGCAAAGATAAGACGAAGCTTAATCCTTGTCAGACAATAGTCAATAATTTTGAAAGAGTGTTTCAAAAGTAGTCTACCTCTCCTGGTCTCCACAACGACCATGGTCAATACTATTTAGATTAGAAAAAGAAGGCAGAAACTGACGAGTGTCAAACTATAATCCCTTCTTTCCATATTCTAGATATTTATGTGCAAATATCTGTTTGTATGACTTATTAGCATTCAAAGAATAATAAGAAAAAATATACACACAACTTAGTGGTCTTACCTTGTCCTGAAGTTGGCAGGGTGTGGGTGTCCATCGTACAAGGACAAGAAGTCATATTCTTCTTCTATAGCAAATGACAAGAAGACGAGCTGGATTCTACTTCCTTCCTCCCCAACAATGACCCAGGTGCAGTTTGCTCCATTGGGGTACCCATAAGGAAAGCCAGGCGATTCTATACTGCCATTCCGGCCTTTCAGCGTACCCCCACAAGTGTAGATAAAACCTGTGAATGCAAAATAACCTTATTAACTTGATATCACTCTTACTTTTGCTTAAAAGGAAAACATAAAATAGTGATAAAATGCAAGCATAATAAAAAAGCAAAATGTTTAATTGAAGGCAGGAGAGAAACAGCAACATTTTAAAATAAATAATCCAAGTAAATTGTAAAAATGGATAAATGCTAAAATAATTTTTCAGTGGGCTGGGCTGAAAAGAAAATCAATGAAACCTTAAATTTTAGAAGCAACTTAGCAAGCGTTTCACTTTTTAATAGTTATATAACTGCTCTAAAAGTTTTCCCTCCGGGTGATATGTGTAACGAACAGAAAGCTCTAAGTGACATGGGTATGGAATGACACAATTTTAGGAGTATACTGGCATGTTGCATGTACGAAAAAACAAAACTATGAGCGACTACCTGTGTGTTCTATGTGTTGCAGTTTGCAGCTGCAGAATGCTCTCACACTGTGAAAAAAAACAAAAAAAAAACACCAAAGGCGAATACATGCCAATTATTTTTATTTTTTTTCTTCAAATGAACACTATTTCACTCAACTTTTCTTCATAATAAGATTGTCCAGTGGACCTACTGGCACTCTCCAATACGTGTGGTCCTATATTCATTATTTCTTTTGGTGGTACGAGTACTAAATTGGAAAAGAAATATATAAATCATTGGATGAACAAGCCACAAGTCAGTATGAGCAACACAAAGTAGGTCAGCTTAGTTTTGATATTGCGGTCTTTGATGCTGGTATATTATTACATATTAATGGAACATATATATAGTAGTTTCAGTAAAAACTGATGAGACAACTGTTTGTCAGAACTTCTTACAGTGTAGCTCCACAGTGCTGCCAACAACATAATCTTTTCATTGCACTCCCTCCCAGCAAGGGCAAGGGGCAGGCTCTGTTTTAGTGCAGTACTGACAGGAGCTGGCACTCTCATTCAGCATGAGATGCTTGAACCCAGGTCCCCTGACTTACTGGAAACTCTGTTGCCACTGAGCGTGACTTCCAGCTGACTTAAAAAGGTGAAATCAATAAGCGGCCAGAGCATTGTACTGGGCAGCTTCTGCAAGATCGAAAGCTGCCTATTCCTTTGTATTTACTAATCAATTAGCCTGCTGACACGTCAAAAAGAACAGCAACGATAGCTCAGCCTAAACAATGATTCTGAAGCAATTCATAAGTGAATAACACAACCATTTGTTTGGCTTTAAGAGATGTTTATCTATATTCACTGCAGAGATTTAAAAGGAAAATGACAGAGATGACATGAGTGGAAACTCTGCACAGACCTTCAATGGATTCTATAGGGAGCAAGAGGATAAATACTTCTAGATCTTAATGAGCTACAGGCTTCTCATTAAAGCTCTTGGTATGTAGTGGCAGAAAGGAGGAAGAGACAAATCCCACAGAATAAGAATCTGCTGGAAAGCTGAACAGTTATGAATGATTTTCATTTTTCTTCTCTATCAGACCACTGCAGTGCTTTGGTAGTGATTTAAATGGTCATCAATGATTCATTTTACAGTTCACAAAAGACAATCATTTTCTCCATTTGATCTTATTGGTCCATTTTATATGAAACACAGCACAGGTAGATGAATACCTTGTAGTGTCAGGGAGTGAAGTTGGTCCAGATTTTTTTTTTTTTTTGGGATGGGGGAAGCTTTATCAATCCCCGATGTGGAAACTCTTTAGTACTTCCTCTGCTGAGAAGAGGGACACTACAGAGAAACTTGAATCTGGTGAGGATTGAGCGCAATTCTGCTCAAGGATACAATAGCAGAAAATAAAACAGTATTAGAAATACTTGATCCTATGTCATCCAGCTGGGGATTGATGTTACAAATTGTCCCCCACCCCCCATTCTCTTAAAAAAAAGTGGATTTTTCCTTTCTTTATGCTTTTTTAGCCACAAATAATGATCATACTTAAACAGCTCAGTTAAACATGACTGAATTAAGAAGAAAAAGAATAACGAGGAAAGGATTTATAAAAATTCGAATGGAAGATTTCTGACTTTGTTGCAGCAGCTCAATGCCTTTGTGTATCTTTTTGACTTGAAGCAAATGTGTTTATTTGATAATTGCTCTTAGTGTATGTTTTTAAGTCCTTGAACTTCTGAGCCTTAATTGATTTCCTCTGAGTGTAAAGCTCAAATCAGGATGATCATCCCTCTGCCTTTCATGTTTATAAGCCTTATTATTTACCATCACAGCTGGGGCCATGGGGACAGCATGGCAATCCTGCTGAATGCTTTTCAAACCAATTATCCAAGACAGAACCCCAACCAAAAAACTGTGTGTCCATGCATTAGTGTGCATGTGTATGTGTGTGTGTGTGTTTGTCCAGCCCTCGTTTACCCAGACAATTCCACAAACATTACAGTGACAGATATAATGACCAATGGCAGCGTGGGCTGCAATTAAGGAGTGGTATCTTTATCCCTTCACAGCCAATCTGAGATGAGATGTTGAGAAACCAGGAGGGACAAGCAGGGCCATATGAGAGGATACCAATGTGCACACACATAAACACTTTAAGACAAAACTGTGCACAGCAGGGCATGAAAACAGCCTGCTGAACTGCCATTTTAGACCAATTATGAAAGGGAGGGAGAATGTGGTTTCCCGGCAAGAATAAAATGTTATGACTGCTTCAAAAAGCTGTGGTTCAACTGAGAAAAACAAATATTCCAACCAAAAAGAGTAAAACTGGATATGGCTGAGAACAGGTGACAGTTTTCAAGAATTTTCCCCTTTAAAGTTAATGACAATAATAATAATGACAATACAAATTCAGCTTTATTTCTTTATTTCTATTTATTTTCCATTGATTTATGTTTCTACATGTGAAGTTATTGTAACATAAAAACCCTTCAAACAAAGAAATAAGCCCAGCAGGGAAAACACAGTAAAGTCCACTACAGCTGTGGTTCCACTCAGAGTTTTGAAGGTGTCTTAAACAAATTAACTTCATTAATTGAAAAGCTGGATATAAGTTTGAGTGAATAAAGACTAAACAGGGTCGGAAGGACGGAGACTGAAAGCAGAATAAACAGAGAGAAAAGGACAGATTCCCTGCTCATTCATCATTGTGCAAGAATGAAAGGATGATTTAAAACTCATCGCTCAAGAGGGACAGCGGCAAGTGAGAGTAGGAGGGAAAGCTGGAAAAATATTTTAGAAAAGGAAGAGGAGAGGAAAAGCTGAGAAAAAGAAAAGAGGAAAAGGAAAGAGAAAGGTTAGAAGTAGAAGAGAGACTTCTAATTATGCCGACTACCAGACCGAAACTGACAGCACCTCTACATACACACACACACACACACACAAAAATGCAAGCACCGGGTCAAAAGGAAGAAGGAGGAGAAAAAAAGAAAAGGATAGGCACAGATGCACACATGAAGGTTCTGAAAGTTACACACAAACAGAAAGGCAAATATACACACAGGCAGATTCTGAGGGACACAAACACTCAATGTAGTCCCAGTTTATTAAATATGCTGGACATTAACATTTTACTCATTCCATCATTTGCTTTGTGGAAGCCAAATCCCACACCCAAGCAAGTACGAACATGAAGCCTGCTCTCCAATTATCATCTTGCAAGTTGACCTTATGTATAAAAACTTTTAGCTTGTCTATCCATATTCAGCATTTCTGCAGAGACAAACTAACCCCATTATCATAGTAAGGTTAGTTCTGATCAACAGATGAATAGGTGGGATTAGCAATAAATATTTTAGCTAGGGTTTTGGTAAAAACGAGCATAAACATGTAAAGTAGTAATTTGAGAAGGCTCATTTTTTTCTTCTTCAATATTTTTTTTGTTTCTCTAAAAATGGGTCACCACTGGTATCCATAACTTATGGGTGGCTACCAACTCCTTCCATTAGGTAGTGATAAACTTATTTTAGCCATCTAAAGGCATGGTTATTTCACCCGAAAAAAACATTATGGATGGGAATTCATTTAGAGCAAGGCCTTTCCCCCTGAAGACTTAAATAGAGATGCTAATTGGCAAACAGCAAAAGATTTGTGGTTGGACTGGTTAGCTCCCAGGTGTGAATATATGCACTGGTACTAATGAGAAACAGGGTTTAACTGGAAAAGAGCATGCGTGCTCAGCAAAACCCTCCCTGGATAAAAGAAGCTTAAAGACAAAGAAGAAAATCTGCTTTGTGAATTGAGTGGATTTAATGAACCCTAGCCTGCAATATATAAGCTTGATCTCTTTCCTCAAAGCAATATCTCATCTTGAATGTCTTTGATAATACAGCACAATAAAAATCCATGTTTAAAGAAAAAAAAAGAGATTAACAAGTGGCATTTGCCCTCATCTTTTCAAGACACTGTACAACTATAGGACAGGTTTTATAAAAGTGTTATCTGGTGTAGCTTTATTCACAATGAATAGGATATGAACAACATGGTGTTAGCATACTTTCTAAGCAGCTGTATGGGCTTTGCTTGATCAAAAACACCTATGTCCAGCTATGGAAAAACTATGAAAGTGTGGTTTTTAGGTTTTTCACTAATGTCTAATAGGGAAATCCCAAAAAATATTTCAAGAAGACGTGGTTATTTGAATGTCAGGGTTCCTTAAACTAGTTTTGTAAGAAATATGGCCTCATTGTTTCTTCTGATGGGAATTTCCTCAAAAAGAAACCAAATTAAAACTTTATGATTTTAAATTACCTTATAGTGTTATTTGAAGCAAGGAGTGGCTCTTTGTGATTGTAACTAGCATTTTTTGAAAAAAAAAAAAAAGGTTTTCTGGTGGCTGTTCACAAATATCAAAGGTGCACTAAGCTTGGAAAGCAGCACCTCGCTGCATGAAGTCTTTTTCTGTTCCAGAAGCTTTCCTGGCAGAACTACAATGATTCTCACGACCTCAGTTGTTTGTCTCTCCATTGCAACCTAAACTGTTGGATTAAAATGACAAGCTTCTTTTATGCCATCCAAAAAAGCCACAAACGATGACCACCATCAGGTTTCTCCACTACAAAGGGAAAGTGTTTCAGTAGCATTCAAATAACTTTGTAGTAGTCAGGAATTTACTGGCTTCCACTATGATCACCATTGATCAGAACACAACATGTGAGTGTACGTGTCAATTTTCAATGATGGTGTTGCTGTAGGAGCTCTAAGGGTGGACACTGCTCATGTTTTCAGAAACCGATGTTAAAAAAGACACAAGGTTTACCACTTTTATGTGTCTGCAAGACAGCTAGCAGTTGACTGTCAGCCTGGCTGTGTTACGGCTATCACTACTTTGCCTAATTAGTATGTTCAATTCCATATGCAAATCAACCTGTTCCGTTGCCCGGCTGGGATTTGTCTTCCACCACCACACCTCCACAACCTGCTTCCTGATTCGCTGCCCTCCGGACCAATCGACTGCACTTCCTCACTGCCCAGGATAAAAGGCCCAGGACTTGATTCATTCATCGGCAGCTGTGTTGTGGTGTTAGTTGTATAACAGCTTGCCCTCGCCCTTGATAGAGACTTTGGCTGTGAGACTTTGGGCTTCTCTTAGTGATTCTTGTTGTTTTGTGTTTGACCTAGTTGGGCTGGTTTTGAGTCTGTTAAACGTTTTGCTTCTGTGTTTATATTGTTAATTGTGTATGGGAGTGGGTTTGTTTCTTATCTTAGCCGAGCCAGGGCCGTAACACTGTGTGATACTTGTGTCTGTGGTCCTATCAAAACTACCCTAACTACCTGTAAAAGTTGTGCTGGTTGAACCAGGAATGAATGGTAAAATTTGACTAAGGTCAAACAGTAACATCAATCCTTGCAGTACACCTTTAAGTAAACATACTGCATTCAAAGGTTTTAATGCAGTCTTGACCACTAAATGATATAGAACAACAATAACAAAAAAAACAAGACAGTAACAACAAACTTGAAAGCCATGAGAATTCAACCACTAAGAAAAAGAAGCAGTGTTGCAAATGGTACCCAGTTAGTACAATGAAAAGTACCATACCTGGACCGTGATTTAGGAAATAAAACACCTAATCTGCTCTTAAGCTCCTGGTTTTATCTGGTAATTGGTGGAGGTAATAAGTGAGACTTTATGCAATTGGAGCTCATTTTGTAATCAGAAGGGTCACCTCCCTCTAGTTATTAGCAAGACTGGGGTTTTAAGGCGCTTCTATATTGACTTTACTTATAAGAGCCAGAGGCTCCATCGATGCACAGGCTGTCCTAACTATCTTGCATTTAGCCTCAGCCAGAAAGCTTACATATCCTGACTGATGCCTCAGGCCTTTGAAGACAGAGTTACAGCAAATCATAAATCACTGCAATGCCACTGAAATTCTAACAATTAAGATCAATGCCATAAAAATCGTCCACTGTCACATGAAAAGGAAATATGTAATCATACATTATAAAATAAGCTCATCCTTTCTGAACAAAGTTACAGAATTTGTCAATTTTGCAAATGGATCTGTATGATCAATATTTCCATTTCCATGTGGTGCTGACTGCTAGGTGAAGAAACAGTTAAATTACCCTATTTTTCATTGGAATGGGACCTGCTTTACCCTCAAGGTTGCTGGCCATCTCCATTTCCTACTAGGGAGGGGAAGCAATGTTTCCCTGCGAGACATTTGTGTGTGGTATGCACATATCCTGTAATATATTAAGATAATGATTTTTATCCTCAGTAGTACAGTGACATTACACAAGCCTTTCTATGATAAACATATGCTTTAAATTCTTTTCAGTCTCTCTGCCTTGCTCTCTGTGTCTCCCTCTTTCTCTTTGTCTGGCTTTATTTCATCTTGATCCCTCTCTCTCTTCCTGTCTCCATCTCTCTCAGGGCCTCGGTAATACCGGATTCGCTTAAAGGGGTACTCCGTCTCACTGACTCTCATTTATGATTAAAGAACGGCTGTCCCAGGGGAGCAAACCGACCAATCAAATCTTTGCAAATGGACAAACCATCCACCCAGTATTCAGATCACAACAGCACTCCAGTTCCAGCGTGCAATGGGTATCGTATGTATTACAATTACAATCCTGTCTGGAAGATGTTTTTATCTGTTTATTTCTTTTCAAGTGATTTTGAATAAGAGATTGAAGGAGAGAAAAAAATGCCATGGAGGTGGGGATCAGAGGTGGATAAGCCACAACCCAAAAAAAAAGAAGAAGAAGAAAAGAGTGAATGAATGAATAGTAGAGTGGCAGAGACAGTCAGCAAAAGAATGAAAGAAGAAAGAAAGATACCAAAGGCAAAAATGCAATAGAGGGAGACAGCAAGAGAGAGTAAGCGTGTTTGAAACGTCCCATTGGTTCCTGCTGTCAGGAACGCTTGTCAGCCAAGAATTAGACTGCTCCATGTTGCCAATGACTGACAGTTGGCCTGCGGTCTAGACTATACCCTGGAGTGGTTGAGGCTAAATAAGGGAAATGCCTAGAGAGAGACAGAGGGAGCACACCGGGCTGAAAATCAATTTATAGCACTGTCAGTCACAGACAGGAGGGGCGATGGGATGGAGATAAGGAGTCAGAAATGGAGAACAAAGAGTGAGACAGAGGGACAAACATAAAAGGAAAAGACAAAGACAAGATTTTTTGAAAACAGTAAACAAATGGGACTGATTGAGAGAGAAAGAGACTAGAAGCAACTCTTGTTGTGTTGAGGGAATCCAAGAGAATGAGGAGGGATGCAGGGAAGAACACAAAGACTTTATGCTACAAACATGGCGTGAAGCCACTGCAGGTGGTGGAGCCTCTTCAAGTAGGAAACCATGCTTTCTAAATAATCATGCAGCACTAATAAAAATCCACTGACTTGCTGGTATGACAAGAAAAAGCCTTCGGAAACATCTCTTCTTCAAATAATGAATATCGACCAATCATTGACCACATCTAAAAAGTTCTTCAGCCATCTTTTAAATCTTAAAGATATTTTGCAGAGGTGCTGTGTGGACTTAACCGAGCAAACTGCCTTGTATTAAACGTAAAAATATCTAAATGAACCCTTGTGTAAACACAGCAGGTAATTCTCCAGAGAATTAATTGTGAGCGTGCTGATAACTGCCTCATATTTTATTCTGTTCGACTGTATGATGCTTTCCACTTGCTCTTAAATATTGTAGATACTTCCAGAAGAATATATTATCAATATCAACACAAAAAGAAATCATTGCAGATACTAACAGAAGGGAGCTTCATTTTTGACAAAACACTGGGATTTTCAAAGCACACTTTTTGTTCCATTTCCCATCTCGGCTGAGCTCCACCTCGCTGTCACTCCAGAGTTTTTCCAGTTGTGAGAGCACATCTCATACAGGAACTCTCTTGTGTCCCATTCAATGTGGGAATGGTCCTGATTCTCTGGGCTTTTGGCTGAAAACAACCTCATTTTAAGTTTAAATATTAATTTAAACTTAGTTTTTACACACTGGTAGATGTCTTAAGGAATTCCCTTTTGTAAGGATCTAATATTATATTTAGAATTAATACTTTGCTGGTTTATTTAAACAAATGTGTCTTGTTTTGAAACACAAACAGAGATGCTAGAATATTAGAAAAGCATCCAAAGAAGGCATGTTTTACTGTCTCCCCACTAGAGCAACATCAACCAAAACAAAGGTGAACATGAAATTACAACAGACATTGCCATCAGACTCTACTATTGTTAAACATGAAAAATCTACGAGGTAATGTGTAGTTAAGGAAAGAAAACAAGGTAGCAGCTCTGTAGGGGAGCTGTTCATAACGACAGGTGTGTTTGACTTATGTGGATGTAAGCATGTACAAAAACACAAATTATTATATGAGCCTGCCATTTGAGTTTTGACAGCAACTGTGTTGAATCTCATGTTTCTTTGACTCTGATTAACCACTCATAATGAAACTGTAAGCCTACTTGCTCAGCAGCTATTCAAAACAACAGAAGGGAGCAGCAAAATGAATAAAATTAAGTCAGTAGGTTCAAGTCATTTGATTTGTCTCCATGTGTTGCTGAAATGCTTTTGCTTCTGTCCTAGCCTGTTTGAAGTTGACAAAGTCTGCTGTCCCATGAGTCATTTGTTGCCAGAGTGGGAATTATTGGGTGTGATGTGAGTTCAGTGAAAGCTTAGGTGTTGGTGTAGTGTCAGGGCAGTGATGTAGATGATCACTGGAGAGCGGAGGAAGAGCAGACTGTTGATGCTGGGAATAACCACTGCGCTCTGCAGGAGAATTTAGATTTTTAAGGACACATTCACACTAACCCTTCTGATTCGAAATCTAATTTGTGTGCTAGGAAAGTTTGCTTCGTTTGGGGAGGTGTGAATGAGCAAACAAACTGATTTGGATCAAAGAAGCAAACTCTGTTCTGCCTGTAATCATGAGTCTCGGTCTGCTTCAAGTGAACCAAATGCAGGAAGCAGACTACAAAGCAAAGGGTATTGTGGGTTCAATGCAGGCCATTATGGGTAAACACACCAAAACATATGTGCATGTGGGGCGATAGGCAGCTCTGGCTGAGGGAAATGGCTTGCGGTCAGACACGGAAGAACGCGGTAAAAGGTCTGATAGAAATATGATTAACCCAAGACTGCCAAGACTTGATGCAGCTACATGTTTTGCTCTTATCTGGTGGAAACAGAAGTTGTCCTGCATTCACCAATAGATAAATAATACATTATTTACGAGATCCGTTTGAGTAGGTGCAGTGTCAAAGCAAACAATGCAGCCTAAGTCTTCAACAAGGTAAATATGATGCACTTTTGTAACCAGTAACATTTTTCTATAAAACCTCAATCCAGATGCTGCAGAGTGATGCCACTTGTTGTAGTTAAAAAGCACAATAAATGGTTGAATCACTTTAAAGCCAACACTTTGTAACAGCTGTTATAGAAAAGATGAAAGCAGAATTTTTGTTTATAAAATACAGTATGACCTGCAGAGTCCCCCCCCCCACCGGCATTTTAAATGGCCTGTACAATCACTCAAGACTTTTATGGTAAATATGCAGCCTACTTTACATCTGGGAAAAAACAATCTTTTATATCTGACCAAAACTGGACATGCAAGCTTTCTGTAGAGCACAAATGTATTCAAATTAAATGGAAACCATCAGTATTCCACACTGCTGGTGACTTGTAGAAACACAGATTTACTGAGGCCATTTAAAATTCTGAAGGGCTTTTATGCCCTTCTATAAAATTATGTGGAAGTACTATAAATAATCCCACACCATCTTACTTCATTGTTACATTCACCTTAAAGCTGTTTCACCTTAATGCATTTTCATTTTAAATGTCATTAGCTTTATAAAGACAGAACACACTTCTTCACCTAATTGTTTGTTTTATTCTTTCGAATATTGATAGAAATGCATGTTTTTGATATGTTCCAAACAGAAAACTGATCAAACGCCAGCATATAAGCTGGTCTGACACAGCGCAGGTCTCAGTCAGAGCTGGGGTGTCGGAACAGTGTTAGCTGTGAGAAACTGCCGGTTTACCGGTGAACGTTTTTGCTACAAGCTTTAAAGTGAAGAGAGTTCACCCCGAAGCTAGGTTCAGGCCAGGAGTGATCATCTTGTCTCCGCTTCCCAAGCTTGGTTTGGAGTTGAAAGCAGCAAAGTTTAAGGAAAGCTATTTCTGTTGGAGTTTTCCCCGATAGACCATAGCAGCATGGTTACTAAACCGTCAGAGAAATGTTGCGTTTCAGGAGCAAAAAGACCAGATGGAAAGACGAGGGTAAAATAACTGGTTTTGCTGCTGATGAATGCTCCTGTAGCCGCAGTGTTTCGTTCACCTGCCGTAGCAGCAACTCCTTAAACAAAGCAAGCCCAGATTCCATCCCAATATCTCGATAAAGAAACACTTGTTTATGGAACACACACCTCATACAAATAACATCTCACACCAACATTTTTTTCTATTTCCATTTGGAGATAGGGTTTTGTCATTTAGTTAATGATGATGTCATGGCAACATTATGGTGATATATTGACAAATCAATTTGGATTGCCCCGACTAGTCGACTTTGAAATTCACCTAAAATGCCCATTCCTAATCCAGACATGCTCATGTCTTTACTCTTCCTTTACAACATTTTGTGTGAAAAAACTAGAAACAAAATACTGAATATTTTCTTAAACACCACTGTTGTGTGTTCTCAGAAAGTCTAATGATATCTGTGTAATTTGCCTTTCATATCTATCTTTCTATTGAAGAAACCTGGTAGCTTTGGTTTAATTGCAGTCATAATTTGAGCCTAAAAATATCACAGTTTTTATTTCAAAAGAAGAAAACTATAAACATAGATTAACGTGGGTTCTGCATTCTTGTTTTTCTTGTGAATAAAAATGAAAAATAACATTTAATTTGCAACTTTCACAAACAGACTTTTAGCTAGTCCCTTACATCACTTTTAAAGCACCCGATTTCCATTTTCCATCAGTTTTTGATGACACAGCTGCAAGTTGCTAGTTATTCTACTGCAACGGTAATTTAAACACCAGCTGCACTAATGCTACACACAACCTGGACATGTCATTATGTTCTCTTATCAACAACAAACAAAGACCTATAAAGAATTAGAAGGGCGGTGGAGAATAGTCACCAACCAAATAGCCATATCAACCGTTTCACTTCTTTTATTTAATTATTTAGGTCTTCAATTATTTTTATCATTCTTATCTTTACAACAAACAGTAAACAGTTCAAATACTGGCACTCTAAAAGGATCATAACTCATAATATTTTAGAACACTAATTAGCTTTAATCATCTCTGGCATCACACGGCCACAGCAGGGTGCAGAAGGTGGGAGTGGAGGGGTATGAAGTGAGGAAAAAATACAGTCTTATGTGATTATTTGAGAAATAAGGATATGAGGGGAAATAATAATAATAATAATAATTGTGAGACTTAATCATTTTGACAAGAAGAGATGATTTTTCAAAAGTAGTAAGATAGATAAGCAATAAAAGTGTTATTGCTGTATCTACAGCGTTTAATATTGATTACATCCATCAGCTCATCATCCTCAGTGCATCTCCTGAGACATCCTCCATGCATATATTGGCATGCAAGCATAAAGAAAATACAGTGCATGTATAAAACCCTTACTGATTGGCAGTTACCAAGAAGCATAAAGGATTAATGAGACCAGAAGAAATGGGGAGACAGCTACTGTCTTAGAAGGTTACTATTGACTTGTGTCTGCTGAGTGGCATCATCTCCTATGTGACTAATGAGTTCAAACACACACAAACACACACTCAGGGCAACAGAGTCCTTTTCCCTGTGCCTTCTTTTTATACAGGCAAGTTGCTGTAAATCCGTTGCTGGAGAAACATGGATTTGAATCCACCGACTGTTTTACCCGACACTCATCTTCCTCATGTGTCTCCTGACTTCTTCACATTCTCACTTGCTGTCTTTCACTTTTCTTAATCATATTTCTAGGTATCGTCACAGGCTCATGCTCTTTTTCCTGCCTTCTTTGTTGCTTGTCCTCCCTTTTCTATTTCTTAAATAAGTTCCTTTTCATGTTAAGAAAGATGATGTAATTTTATGTTGCTTCTTTGAGTTTTGTCCTCAGCAAAAACACTTCAACTGCACCACCAGTATCCATGCATCGTCTCCCCTGTATTGCATTCATAAAGAGAGAGAAGTTGACACACATGCCATGCTGCATATTTCTCTCTGTTCCACTTATTTATTTAGCAAATGTTAACTGATTTTAACATTATCATTTCCTGCCATACCCTTTAGATAAATGTATATTAATCATATTTTCCTCATTAATGAAACATAAAACCAGGAGAACTGGTAGAAGACGTTTTACAAATGCATCTCCCAATAACAAATGCAGTAGAATGATTGCAGTGTTAAATGTTTCAATTCAGAGAATAAATCAACAGAAGAACAAGTCCTTAAGAATTGCCCTGAGATGGGAAAAAAAAAAACTTTGAATTCCAGGCAGGCAGGGTTACACTGGTTGCATTACAAATATGATTGATACTACAGTGTCTGTTGTAACACCACAGCTGTGCAACCTTTAGGTTTGCTCCTGTGTGGTGTTGTTTAAAATCAGTTTTGCGCTTTTCAACAATGACAGTGGGTTTTTTTTGTTTGTTTGTTTTAATTCCTGGTGTGTTTCATATAACTTGCAATCGAGCATATCAGATCATGAATTTATGATAGAGGTTCCTGCAGTGCCTGCTACCCTTTTAAATTCACAGTAAAGTGGGACAGCTGTAGAAATGGGTTTCATGGTAGAACATGATATAAAGCAATGAAAGCACCAAGTGTTCCCTGATCTTTTTCTTTCTGGTGTTTTTTTTCTTGCACTTTTGAGTCTGGACAACATGTATCCGATAAAACAAGAAATAGGGGTTATCATTTCCCTGTGATAAACTGGGGATCTGGATGTACACCTTGGAATAGGTCCCCTGAGGGTCAGTCTGGTAATGATTAGCTTCATAGCATCAGTATCTGATTAGTTTAGGATGAGGATGTTTTGAATCTGGCAGTATTAATGCAAATCAGACAAATGGTTTAATGTTTTGCCTGATCAGTTTAAATCTGTACAGTTACACACTGTCTTGTTTTTCTTTTCTTAGACTATAACAATGAGATCTATAGTGTAATTTGGTCCTTTTGAATTGTGACACGTGTTATTTTTGTCATGTTCTGCTAAGTTCTACTTTAAATCCTCCATTTCTTTCGCTCTTTTAGATATGCATACACACACGAATATACACATGCTTTCCTTCACCATTATACTTTTATGAAACACAGCATTTATTAAGTGAACGAGTCTCAATTATCAGATGAATAACTATTGACTCAATCAAATGATTCTCGACAAGAAGATTGTGACTATTTAAGTATATATCGAAATAACAAGTGCACTGTCTTTGTACTGTGGCATACCAAGGCTCAGTGCTAGGACCCCTTCTTTTTGCAATATAAACCACCTCTCGGGTGCTGGTTATTAGCACAAACAACTTCTCTTATCACTGCTATGTAGATGATACTCAGCTGTCCCCATCATTCTCTCGTCATTCCCCAATATGGTTTAGCTGGACTCTCTCAGACAGATAAAGAAATGTGACCTTAAGCTAAAACTTTTGTTGGACTGAATTGTTGACTATCCCAACCAATCTGCCAAACTGAATATCAGCATAAAGATCACTTCTATATATATTTCAAAGATTGCCATAAACTGGAGCTGTCCTTATCTGACTGTGTTTCATCTGCCTTTTGGTTCTGCCACTTTTCACTTTAAAACAAAAGAAAAATCATTCAATGCATGGCTCAGTATAACACCCAGCCCTTGATACAGGTCATGGTTATCTCTCAACTCAATTATTGCAGTACATCTCCCAACATAAAATGTGAACCCCTTACATATGGTCCAGAACATGGTGGCACATCTGCTATTTAATCAAGCAAAGAAAGTACACATGTAATTTTATTACTCTGTGAACTTGTAATACCAAGTCTATGCAATCACTAGCTTTTTAATTCATGAATTGATTCCATTATTCTGATGAACATTTTTTTCCAAGTTAAATTCAACAGAGAGGATGGGTATCCAATTGATATGTCCTTAATGCTTCACATCCTGTTGCTGTCACATCATTTGCATTGATTGAATCAGGAAATGTTTATCTTTGTAGTGTGGTTTTGTGCTGGTAGAGTTGTATAGCCTGGCCTAATATTGTCCTAAGAACAAAAAAAAACAAAAAAATAACTTTACAGTTGAGTTGTAACGTGACAAGACATGAAGACCTATTCGATGAAACAAAAACAAGTAACAGTAATTCTAAAAGAAAAAAAAACTAACAAAAAAAAACTAACCCTGCCATTTCAGGAAAGATAATCAGTAGCTTCAGAATAAAGTGTAAGATCTTCTTGACTGATCACATAGAAACCAGCTATTCTTTGTATGCACACACATCCGTCGGTTGACATTTTCACAGTTACCAGATAAGTAGCCATGCAGCTCTTCTTTCTGCCAGTATGGATCAATGAAACACTTCCGTTCCAAAGTTAGCTACAAAGACCTGAATGCACGCAGCAATCAAATCACTGCAATTTTTGTGGGTATGACACTAACCTAATTAACTTAATAATGCTCTGCTTATATTACTGTTTTAATTCAACTTTGCCATCAGATAATAAGTGACATAAAGGGCAAGTGTGAGCAACATTTTAGAGAAACAACCTTAAAACCAGTGCTGTTTATTTTGTCCCTGTACACAGTGATTAATGATGGGGAAGCACAAAATATAGGAATCCTCGACCTTGTTTTTGTACATTTTCAGCATGTTACTGGCTGAAGCACCTTATGGATGCAAGAGTAGAAACCATTCATTTATCAGTTTAATCAAAACACCACTTCTTTGTGTGATTCCAACACAGGAATTATTATTCAACGATGCACATTAAAATTTCCATGTTTCAAGGATATGTTTGTAAAATTAATGGTTATGCAATAAAACAGCGCAACCACAATGATAATAAGTAAAACCGGTTTTGTTCATGGTGTCAGTTGCTACAGATGGCCAATGACCTATGTTCAAAATCTATTATCTTTGTTTTTAATCATACTGGAATGTGGATGTCAGAAAATGCAACACTCTCATCTGCTATTTTCAAGGGGATTATCCTTTCCACTGATATTTGTGATACCAATGCCAGTAAGTGCAACTTCAGGATAATTTAGTAAAAAAAATAAGGCAATGCATTTATAGCAAGGTATACAATCATTTTTAAATATTCAGACTTTTTAGTCATAGAGTAAGGAAATGAGAGAAATAAAATTTTGCCCCTTTTCAAAGTATTCAAGACGCTAGAGGTATCCTTTAATCCTGTTTTTTTTTTCAAATATACTTGAAATCTTATGCATTCTGGAAAAACATGAATCCTGTGAATTATGCCATTTTCATTGTAAGACTAAACAGTGGATAATGCTGAAAGCATGGTTCGAATTAGGAGATTTCGGGGGGGCCTTATTTTCATGAAGCCTTGCTGGTCCCTGACTTTTCCTAAAGCTATGTGAATTTTCATTAAAATAAGTTTTAAAGTTTGTTATGTAAAGAACTGAGACTTCTAAATAGTTGTTTTGACCTCATATAAAACAGTGCACGTGGTCAAGACTGTAGGCCTATAAATATTTTTGCCTTCATCTAGCCTAACTCTTACTTTCGTTCTCTATCACTTTAAGCTAATCCACGCTTGTTCCTAGTTAGTTGGTTTTCACAAATAGGCTATTTAGACAGCACAAATGCGGATGTGAAGTAAGCTCGATTTAGTTTGTTTCTGTGGTAAATACGGCTACAATTACTTGTGTTAAACATATTATAAATAACATTATTTAAGCTGTATACTTTTTAGGGGATTTAATGAAAATCTAAACCCTAAACATGATTGCTGGTGGCCGTTTTAGTAACTATAGAATCGGGATTGTTCTATTGTTTTAAAAAAAAAAAACATCTTAAACCTTATGGAAAAATTAAATGTAACCTGAAAGTGTACCATTTTTAGGGCTCCCCTTAGAGTATCAATTTCTTAATATTTTTAGGGGAGCTGTTCTGCTTTTCAGGGGAGCCAAGCTCCCTTGTAATTCAAACCCTGGCTGAAATGTAAAATTTAATGCACAGACGGAAGTGCTAAAGTAAGTATTATAGAGGCACATATGGAAAACCATCACCGAGCAAAATTGTTGCACCCACAGGACTTTCCCTTCATCCCATACTTGCTGAGCATGCATACTTTTTACAGCAACAAATTCCATCAAATCCACAGGGTTTCACACAGTCTCCCCAAGCAGGTGCCATTAAACACATCTGCAGGGGCAATAAGATGTTTTCTATTTAAACCAACCATATAAGTTCTTCACTTCCTTCCTTGAGGATTTTTCAGCTGTGACTTTTTTCAGTATGAAAGTAAAATTACAATCATTAACATCATAGCATCCTAAGAATCGATTATTTTCCGTATGTGAAGCAGTTTTGTTTTTTGCCTGTTTTTCTTAACAAAATAGAAAATCTAATCTTTCATCCTGATCTCATGACAATGTGAAAAAGTTACACCAGTGCACAGTGCAAAATGTATAGATGCATGTGAAGTTTTAATACACGAGCATGCCAATGTTCAGCATCTCTATTTGTGTATGTACATTCCAACATCCACTAATCCAACGGCACCCCATACAAAAGACAGCTCATTCCAGACTCATCCTGTTTTCCACACTCCTTTACATGTTTATACATCTTCTCCCACTTGCCAATCCTTACTTTTCTACAGCAAAAACAAAGCTATGATCAAAAGGGAATCTCCACTGTAATCCATATAGTCAATGTAAGACTCTTTTTATATCTGCTTTGATAGAAATGTAAATGATTGAGATCTATCAAAGTGGAAATGCTCAAAAATCCCTAGAGCTAAAATATATATAAAGCAAGTTGCATATCAGCAACATCAGATTGCTAATAGGTTGAGGACATGTCATCAAGGCGTACTTCTGCATTTTACACTTCACAAAATGGACACCTTATACCTATAACTAGCAACAATGTATGTCTGGAGCAATGATATAAAGCAGCATGCTAATTCACCCAATGGGAGCCATAATCCATCTACAACCTTTGACCAATGACTTTTTAGACTGCTTCAGGAGGTGAATAAGGCATTCAGAGCTATAATCATATGTTATATAAGGCTTAGAAGTCAGTGGCACTGAAAAGGCATCCAGTGTTTTGCTCAAGGACAGGTCAGTAGGGAACAAGGAGGCTGTAACTGAAAAATTTAGCTGAATGCATCAACTCCATTTACAGTAGTTTCACTTATTCAGAGGAAAGAAAGAACGTTACTTATAATCCTCATCGTCTTTTGAGCAGTGCCATGTGGGGTAGACACTTCCATTATACTCTCATATTTGGGTCTGCTTCTGAGAAATCTTTCTTGGAAACTGAAAAGCATAATTAGGGCACACCAAGGCTTCATGTAATTTATTTCTTTTTTTCCACAGATTTCAGATTTGCTGCTCTAGCTTAAACCTGGAAAAGATCTGAAAGCCTGAAAAGAACACTGGAGGTTTCCAAATCTCTGAAAGTTACTCTGGCACAAATGCAATATTGCGCGCACACACACATTTTCACACTTCTAAAATTAGTTTCAGAAAAATATAAATAAAAATTAAATATAATACCACGAGTATTGTGGTGGCCCTGTGAGCTGGGCTTTCATGAAATCTCTTCTCTTTTTCATCTTAGTTTATTTCATGCCAACTAATAAAGTAGATAAGAGATAAAACATTTTTTTAACAACTCTTTTGTCTGTCATGACTTTCAGGGCAGTGTGTTTTCTGAGGCAGAAATTCCGATCCTCACTTCAGTTTTACACCTAATGTATTAATCCGAAATGTGGTGCCTCCTTTTCCTCACATTGCTTTTCTGGTTAACAAGGAGACAACTGAATTCAACCTTTCAGCCAGTACAGCTAGTTCTAATTGGAGAGCCTGCTGTTTGACTTGCTTGCATACAATGGGAATGTAGCTCACAGCAGCTACAATTGATCACATGCAGTCTAGACTGAGGATTGATTGTTTTTCTGGCAATGATTAATTCAAAAAATGAATCCTGTCAACAGCTGGGCTTGAATTATGAAAGTGATATGGTTAATGAGTGGAACACAATGACAAAGCATGAACCATTTGCCTGCCTGGATCAAACATTAGGAACCTCTGCCTTGGGAAGCTCATTACAAACTCTTTGGCAGTATTGATCTCTGTGGGGAAATTATGTTTTACCTCAGAGCCTCCAGAGTGAATACAAATGCATTAAACAAAGTAACACTTGCAATGTCAAAGTTGAACTCAATATATGTCAGTGGGACCATACACACCTGAGGAACAGAGAAAGTGATGATACTGCATCTTTGGTCTAAAGTATAATATCCCAGGGATCTAGTGACATTCTTTTAATAAATGTTGGGGACTCAAGAGATTAAAAAAATAGTACTTTGCACTGTAGCATCTGGGGTATACCTTGTATGCTATATCTAGTTCAACGCTCATGGTACATTTGTCTTAATTTCCTAGAAATTCCAATATTCCTGATAAAATCTTCTTTCAGATTGCAGAAAAGATTTCTTTTTTCTTGTTAAAATGAAAGGGTATTTGTCAAATATGAATAAAATTGCAACATATACTTTAAATGTTATTGTTGCTTAAT
Organism: Leptatherina wallacei; assembly: GCA_028567055.1. Classification (NCBI taxonomy): domain Eukaryota; kingdom Metazoa; phylum Chordata; class Actinopteri; order Atheriniformes; family Atherinidae; genus Leptatherina; species Leptatherina wallacei. The sequence continues at coordinate 16,562,586 of JAOXYM010000018.1, forward strand.
TTCTTCTTTATTATTGTATTATTGTTGCGAAACATTTTAAGGAACTTTGATAATAAGGATTTTATTACTTCCCATGGACTGGATACCTCTGTGATATATATATATATATATATATATATATATATATATTCACATATGTACAGTATATATATATTAGGGGTGTCGATATTTTATCGCAATTGATCAAAATTACGTTATGGTCTCGAGCATCGAAATCAAAGAGAGGTTCGACTGTCCTTTTTCCTTTTTTTTGGTGTGCGTGTGAGTGAGTGAGTGGGTGAGTGAGTGAGTGAGTGAGTGAGTGAGTGAGTGAGTGAGTGAGTGAGTGAGTGAGTGAG
>JAOXYM010000018.1:16574586-16585903 GCA_028567055.1 Leptatherina wallacei
CTACTTTATTGTGACTGCATACATTTGCACTTGTATTGTGATTTCTTTGTACGTTTAATCATCTGAAAACATACTTGCAAGGTCATCTGCAAGCTTTCCTGCATTTGCAGACAAAAGAGCAAAATCACCAATCATTGAAGCATTTGTTTTCAACATGCATGGGCTGTACAAAACATTTGTTAAACTGCAGTTTTGTGTGCATCGACTAGATGAATAATCAATAAAATTTACAATACACTGACTGAAATCATTCTCAAACTGCAGAAAGCGGCAAAGAATTGAGTGATGTTGTGATGAAAGGGGTTACTGAAATGCAGAAGATTTTTTCTTTTACTTACAGACAATCTCTTTATAAATTGAAATCAAAGGCTTTCTATATCTACAACTGTAATATTTCAAGACAACTTATCAATGTTGTTGGTCTTCATTTGACCGGTTATATTTTCATCAGAAAGGCTTTTGATCTTGAAATAATCCTACGAGACCATACTGACATTTCCCAGTCTGGCCGATTAGTCAGTTACTCAGCTTCAGTCCATCTCTTGTCTGCGTATATACAATCCCTTGACACCCTGTGACATTTTGTCAGCTTATTTTGCATTTTAAAACTGACAGCATTTTTAGAAAACACAGTGATTGTTCTCAATCAGTATGACTGCAATATCTCAAACAAGCTCTTTCCCTTCTTTCTGTAATTAGTTTCTCTTTCCGTCCTTTCTTTTCTTTTATCAGTTGTTCTCTGTCTCTCTCCTCATTCCTTCTCCTCTTTTCTGCACTTAGTTCCTCTCCTTCTTTTCATGAATTATTATAATGTTATCTTTTGTGGTTTTTAAGTCATATTAAAAGCTTTATTAGGAGGAGAGCGAGGACGATAGCAGAGTCATGTTTACCCCTATAGCTTAAGCAATGGTATTAAAAGCTCAATGCACAGCCACATGCTGATCCCACAGAGATATGGCTTTAAAGGCTATGCACACACATTGGTGCACACACAAATGGCCAACTTTCAAACAGACACATGCTTGTGTGTGCTCTCATGCTTGGAGAGAATATATTGATCCAGGACATTGTTATCTGATGGCAAGAGCGACCAGTGCTCCCCAAAGTTATCAAGAAAGTTAGGTCTAAGACCAATGAGAGCAAATGAGCTGAAACAAAGGCAGATAGGATAAAAAGAAGGGGATCATGAAAGCACTACAGGAGGATCAACAATGAGTAGAAGAGAGACAAAAATAGTGGGAATTTCGGTGTCTGATTATCAGATGAGGAAAAAAGGAACAAAAAAGAGGGAAATAGGCAGAAATATGATGAAAAGTATGAGAACATGCAAGCATGAAAGAAAGACCATTATTCCAGGCAGCTTGGCATCTCAGTGGCCAGTGTGCTGTCCATCAGGAATGCACTCCACAGTCAATTGTAAAAGATTGAAAAATTCCAACAGACTTCTATGAAGCTGCAGGAATTCGTCCCATCCTAACCTTTGAAAGATACGGAAACGTTTTCACCAAGACTTGCATATGTCCACCCCTGGGAAATACCAGGTACAAAAGATTGTCTTCGTTTGGTTTGTGAGGACTTGCTTGGGGAGGTTTCTGTCAACACAACCCATATTAAAAGCAAGTGCCTTTCTTTTGTCCATTGTGTAGTTTACTGCCACCGTCATGGCTCATTGTCCTCTGAGACACGTGACTCTTTGGTTGTTTCGAAAGGGGCTGGTTAGGTGTTGTGTCTTTGTACAAAACACTGCCTAAGCTCATCAAACATCAAGCTAAAGCCAAATGGGCACTCAAACAAAGAAACATTGTGTGCAACATAACTAAACAAAGACTGAACCACATGTTATTGGTCTACACTATATATTGTCATCAAGAAAGTGCTATAGTTTAAACCAGAGATCTCAAACTCTGGTCCTAGAGGGCCACAGTCCTGCAGGTTTTAGATGTGTCCCTGCTCTAACACACCTGATTCAGATGAAGTGGATCCAGCCGCTTTTGTCAAGTTCTGCACAATGACCCATTCATTTGAGCCAGGTGTGTTGACTAAACAACTCAAGTTTGAAATCTTTTTATAAATGTTTTTTGTAGAACAAAATTTGAGCTTGACATCTTGGCTCCTGTCTCATCATCATCTTTACGTAATCTCAAGATGGTATTCGAGTGGTGAGTGAGTATCCACCCCTGAGAATACAGGTGGATGCTGGATGAAGGGTTTACAAAACTAAGCCAAAGAAAGAGTAGCGGCAACATCAAAAGCAACATTGGCATGTTGGAGGGACAAACCACAATTTAGCAGCTTAAATAGACCGACTAAAACAGTAGTGCATTTGAAAGATACCAAGTTAAGTGAGAGGCATATTATTGTATGTGTGAACCAGCAGTGCGGCAACTTGACCACTCCATTTTTTGTAAATGGATTTAAAGCTTCAACATATGGTATAACTATGGTATAGCTAAGAATTTGACTATTTACAATAATAGGGAGAAAACTAAATCAGGTTTTATTTTGTAGTCTTAAAACTGGCCTCTTAACTAAGGCAAGTCTACTTTTATGTCTGTTTTGGCCTCCACCAAATTCTGAGGAAAATATGTCTCTTTCAGCTGCCACTCCACTATATTTCCTCCTGAATTTAGTCACTTGAATTTCCTTTTGTGAAAAGCAGCACCTGGTTGAGGTAATTTTATTGTCTGCATTGGCAGCATTTTTACCATTCCAAAACGGATATGGTGCATATGAAAGTAGGTTGGAGTGGCTTACATTTAATTTCCGGCAATAAGCTCTTCATTTTAATATAAAAATCACTGGTGCATGAAGCTGACAAAAATAAGTTAATCTTCCCGCCAAACAAAATGTATTGCAGACCATCTTGCTGGAATGAGAGCATATTTTCATTTACCGGTTACTTTAAATCTGTTACGCAGACTTTTTTTGGAAAAAAAAACAAAGCATATATATATACTGTATATCATCTACCTGCCTCTGCTTCCCCTTTTTTCCCTTCTGTCTTTCTGTTTCTCGATTCAATATTAATTTGATTTATTCTTCTATTTAATTCAGGAACTCTCTGCAGAGTCTCCTTTTCTTTGATCGTCTCCTTGCTTTTCCCTCCCTCTTCCCCCTCTTTTTTAGCATCCATATCCTCCCTCAGCCCATCCTTTTCAGTTTTTCATCCTCTTTTCAATCTCATCTTCTTTCAATCTCACACAGCCTCTTCCTTTTTCAAGAGGGAGGAGGTGGAGGTAAAGAGGAAGTATGAAAATGAGGAGGGAAAGGGAGAGAAAGTAAAGCGGTGCTTAGAGAAATTGAACATCTTTGTGAAATAAGTGATGGGCGGAGGGATGTACAAACAAAAGAATTATATAAAAAGTATGAAAAAAGGCACAGAAAAAGAAGGACCAGCAGATGTTGAAAAACTGACAAAGAAAAGGGAGTATTTAAGGAGAAACAGATGTGATGAGGAGTAAGAGAAGACAAATATGATGGGAGGAGAGAGAAGGGACTGAGAGCCCTGAGAGGCACAGAGGGGAGGGAGAAACAAGAAGTTGATAAGATATAAAAGAAGGAGAGCGAGAAAAAGACATCAGCTTTCCCAAATTGCTGATATTACTCTCGTTTGCATCATTCACAAGGTCCCTCTGTCAGCTTACTGGAGAATGTACATTAGCCCTTTGCCTTGGAAGAACTAATAAATCTCAGTGTGGCCTGGCTTCCAGCTACAACAGAAGTGCATGCTTGCAAAAAAAATTGGGGTTAAGTTTTATTTTTTGTTGTTTTTTTCATAGCAGTGGTAGTTATAAAAAGCATTTATTTTTCAGTCACAAAGAAATTACAAAATTTGGAGTATGAAGCTTTGTTCTATGTGAAACAAACTTTCCTCCTTTGCCATCTGTCACAGAAATGCAAAGTAATAAATGTGACACAATGTACAATAGTTTGTTTTTTTCCTTCTGTTTTCAGGTGGAATATAAAAAAATGAGGAAACCCTAGAGAAATCTTAACAAAAATTGCAACAAGTTTAGGTAGTCTTAATGGATAGTGACACTACTCATCCAAAAGCAAGTAAAAACATTGTTTATACCAAAGTTTATAAAGTTTTTGAAAAAATAAAGGCTTGTTTGAGGATGATAAGAAACAGCTGTCATTTTTACACGTATTTATTTTCTAATATTTCCTTGATATACTTTCCATGCTTGCCTGCTGCTTATTGACATGAACCCAAAACAGCCAATATAGTGCATTCTTAGAGACAACTCAGTCAGAAATTCTGCCAACCCATTCCACTTCCATAACTTCGAACAGTGGTTCCCAACCTGTTTTCCTTGAGGAAATACAAAAAAGCCGTGGACCCCCTGCCCCATCCCGTGCTGAAACCATGCTTGGTTTTTTGCTTGTATTAGTGAGATTCTCACCAAAAATATTGCATTCTGAGACCTGTTCTTCCATAAAACCAAATTTAAATCAACAACATATAACCTTACTTTTTTAAGTACAATGTGTGTCACAATGGCTCTGAAGGGTCAAGCCCCAGGGACCACCTGAGCTCTTCAGGGCACCCCTTTAGGGGGTCCCGGACCCCAGGTTGGGAACCACTGACTTAGAAAATACGAGGCACAACACATTGGTACCATTACTACTTTGAACAGCCTGAAAAGGAAAAAAAGGTGTCCTGGTTAGGTCAATGCAGTCTCGTGGCAGTTTTCATGCTGTCACAAAATTTCACCTAAAGATGGTCTTTATTCAACATTCTCTTTACTTTTCTCATTAACCAGAATATACAGTAGTTACATATACCTGTAAACTCTTTGCTTTACTTAAAATGAAATGGGTGTTTTTCTTGTCTGTGTTAGGAGTGTGGACGTTGTAATAGTAGAGTTATTTACATAACACAGCTTCTAGAGGAACTGGGTTCATCTACCTGATCCAATTCTCTTTATACTTTGTTCACTGTATGGCTGGATTTATGCACACATTTCATACATGTAGGTTTATCCATTTAAAAAGACAAACTATTCCTGCCTTGATGACCTCCCTTAAGATGTACACTTCAATCTCTCCCACAACACAAATGTAGTAGATATGAAAAAAAATCTCTGGGGCAAATTTTTAAGCTTTGAATATGGTGCTATGAACATGCAGGATGGAGATATTTTCATGAATATGTTGTTCTTGTGGATTTTTTTTAATCTCGGGATGACCTTTTACAATTACAATATTTCACAGTTCGTAGATTGCTGTGGAAGAATTTGACTGGCCACAGCATGGATTCCAAATCTAAATCCAATGAAAACCCATCGGATCAAAATAAAAACCAGCTGAGCTGAGCTTTGTTGCCCAATATCATGGCTTGACCTGACTAATATTCTCATTACTGAATAGGCAGAAAATCCCTGTAGCTTCTACATAGATCCTACTGGAGGCGATTTCAGATAAAGGGAGCAGTAGATTCATCACAAAAGTGTAAAATTTATTTCTAACCAAGTATTAGCTTAGTACAAAGACTTGAAACAAGGATCAACAGAATTCCTTGGCTCTACCTAAAGCTATCAAAATCCACCTGCCAGCACCTGTAGGGCTCACTATTTAACCGTTTACCAAAATGTAACTTTAGTCAGGCTAACTCTTTAACTCTATTTAGTTATTAAGCTAAGATAGCCGCAATTCTAAATTTACAGTGTATCTATCCTATTATGATTAGGGGGATATAAGTGTATTTCCCAAAAGTATCACAGTACTAGCATTCATGTCAGGGAGAAAAATATTTCTGCAAAGATACTCTTATCCATGCATTCTACCTCTTCACTCCTCTGGCATTACATCCATGAATGCTCATCTCTTTTACTGAGTGTTGCAAGTGTTTCCCTCTCCTTATAGGTGTCAACCACAGGCTCAGTTAATTTCATCGGCTATCTTTGAAGGCTTACCACACTGGATCCATAAGCCATGTTTGAGGCCATGATGATACCCTGATGATTGGACAATGACCCATATTTTTAATACATTTTCTAAGTGAGTTGCTGTTTTTTTTTTTTTATAAGCCTATGAGGAATTTCCCTCTATATACCAGACTGAATAAATGAATTATGATTGCAGCCACCACCGCAGAGTTCCACAGCGTTATTTAGAGCCTGAGCGCTCATTTTCCTTTTCCATCTACAGACTTCATCACATTCCCTTCTTAGAAGTCTTTGCTGTGTTTGATGTGTCTGCTGGAGGGGTTTTTTAAGATATGGAGGGAAATTGAGCACAAGAACCTCCCAGACTTGGGCAAATAAAACTAGGAAGCAGATCATTTGATTTGTGTAATCTGAATTCCTTCAATTACTTTACACCACTAGGGTGCTGGTTGTCGGTGAGAGATTCTGGGGTGGCAGCAAAGACAGCTGGAGGGGGGTTGTATTTCCTGCATAACTAGTAGCCCAACAAGTGATATACAATGGCAAATATACAGATTTATTTTCTTACATTTTGTGAGTAGATGGGTTTTACCCTTATCAACTTGATTGAAAATAGTTTTTATTTTTCCTCTAGTTTCACTTCAGGAACTAGGGCATCCTCTCTCCCACTCCTCCTGTTTGCCTCCAACCCCCCAGCCTATATGTCTTGCACGCGTACATTAGCCACAAGCTCCAAACAAAACACACCTGGCGAGAGAGACACAAGCATGTGGTGAAAAAAAAAAGACAAAATGATGGAGAAAAAAAAGAAAAACACAAGCTGATTGCTGCCTGGAAATTGAGGGCAGGGAGAGAAAAGAGACACAGAAGGTCTCACAAACACATACACAAATACAAACATGCTTCATCAAGTCACACACACGCTTCATGTGCTGCTCACACACATTAGCCTGAAGCTCAGCACAGCTACACCTGGCAAGAAACAGAGACAGACGCAGAGAGGCAATGGATGTGAGCTTGCCTGTGAATTGGGGTCATGTGGAGAGAGACACAGGTAATGACAATAGGGGGTAGAACGAGTTAAGAAGCACTGATGGTGTGAACTGGGTACGAATGAACCTCTAAGGGAATAGAGGTAAATGGAGTAAAGATTTTTCAATAGGAGGAAAGTCTGATTTATTACTGAAAACTGCTGAAATAAATAGAAACAAACTAAAATTGAATGTTGTTGTTAAGAATGTATGTTTAAAATGGCAAAATAAGATGTAGCCTTTATAATATAGTGTACATATTAATAACAATATTTTGGGGAAAAAATCTCTTTGAACATTCAGAAAGGGTATATGTGCCAATGCATGAAAATATTAGCTTTGTATGACAAGAAATTTCGGCAGTGTTTATCTTCATAGGTTTTTTCCGTTAATAAAAGTTATCCCCTTGTTTTAAGTAGGTTTCTGTCTGTGCCTTTGCTCCCATTTTCGTTATGGTGATCTATCGATATTGTCCAATGTTAGGACTCCCGTGGTTTGTAAATTATGCAGATGTTAGTGTGCCGGTGCCAGGCCATAATTGGTGCATCTTCCAGCAGCTCATCAGGGATTGGCTAATGGAGGACAGCGTCCCTATGAACACCTGAGCTGAGCCCTCATCTCCCTCTCCTCCCATCCATTTACACCTTCCACCTCAGCATGAATGGTCATCCTGGAGTTTGTAGGGTGGGCTTAATTTTCTTTTCATTCCCATTTCTCCTGTTTTTGTTTTTTGTTCTTTTTTGGGGGGTGGGGGGTTGTAAGATGAAGGAGGTAGTAGAAGGCTACAGGTTACCTCCTCTTTTGTTAAGGTAGCTTTGTTTGTTATTTTGGCCCTGGCCCACCCTGAAGTAGATTAGACTTATGTGATTCCATATCTCTTTGTAGATAAAACCACTAAAATGGATTTCCTAGGTTTATAACATAGAAAACGTTAGCTATTTTAATCCATAATTTTAACATGTTAGTATTCTTCAGGCCATGGAGTCAACTGCTTATTTCGCTAATGATATATCTCTCTATATGAATAGCACCACATGTGCATTTTAGCAAGGTTAAAAACTTAATTTATACCAGAGTCTGTCTTTAAAAGATCCACTATGAGTTTGTGTGCTTCTATTTGAGCATAATGAAAAACACGTGATTGTGTGTTTGTACTTGTATGATGTCCTGGGAGTATCCTGTTGTACAGGCATGTTTTCCCACTTTTCTCAAAGGACATTCAGATTTTCTTTTCTTCCCCTAACACGTTATTATTCTCTTATCTACCTTCTTCCAATCTTAAGGTATTTTATTCCATTAAGACTTCCATTTCCATGTCAATAATTACATAGCTGTTAATATCTAGGGTTTTGCAGGATTTGAGTGGATTTGTTAAGTTGATTTGTTACATTGATGGATATTTTCAGCAGGTGGCATGTTTTAAGTACTCCTCTCTTCTCTCTTAGACATGTTAATAGCATCTTGTTGATTTGTCTTTTTTTAAACCAATAATGTTTCAATGTGGAAATCACAGCAATGATCTTACAATGGGAGCCACGTGGAATTTATAAAACGTTTGTATCTGGCCAATCCCAGGGTATGACTGATCGGACCTTGATAAATGCGGCAGCTGAAATCCATTGTCATCTACATGTTACACCCTTAATTATTCCTGGTCCAGAGGCCTCGTCCACGGAGACAGGAACCGAAAGCGACTAATCAGCCAATCATTAGTCTCCATGAAGAGATCCCTGCGTTCCCTGAAGACGTGCTCGCGTCCCCTGTTCCTCTAGTAGTAGTAAATCTGCCATTGTCCAGATCTGAAAGACCAACTAAAGCCACCAGCGTATTTTGACCGCTGCATTTAGACTTTTATTAAATCCCCCAAGAAGTATACAGCCAGGGATGTCCACCACCTAACTCACACACCTCAAAAGATTATAATGACGACCAAAATCTAAAATGGAAGTAACTTACGTTTCACACAAACCACTCCCTCTCTCTCATGTCCAGTCTCTTTTCTCCATATATTCTGTTGTCTTCTTTCCTCTGAATGTCCTCTCCTCCCACATCTCTTCTGCCGACGTTTATCAAAACCATTTAAAGAAGTTATCTACACCTTCCTTGGTTTGCCTTTTATATGGGATGATTAACACATCTCTCTTTGGTCAGTAGCTACACTGAATGAATGAGGCCATCCAATTTTTCATGTTTTGAAACAACACAGTGACATGCTCGTCTGTCTGTCTGTCTTAACTATCAGAGTTAACCAACTGAGACTGCTGGTGCTATTGTCAATCCTATCAAATATTTTAAGTTTTTTCTTTTAATAAAGCTCCCAGTGGCTGTTTTTATTCCCAGTAGTGAATATTTTAATGTCAATTCAAACTGAACTCATGCAACTTTATAGCATTTACTTATAATAATATTTATAACTGCATATTAAAACCAAATGGGAAGCCTAAATTTTCAGATTGCAGGGCACTCATGTTTTTCAGCACAAAAACTTACATGTGGCAGACAGATGGGAATTACTTTCCTAAAAATAGTAACCACCAGCTCCACATTTTCTTCCTCTGTACCTGGTAGCACCTGGAGAGAACCTGGTAGTTACTGGATAGTACTTACCTGGTAGCACCTGATAATATCTGCCAGCAGCTCCAAAGAACTTCAGAGTGACATCTGTCTCTCCCTCTAGCAGCACCTGTCCTTCTCCCCAACCTCAGATCACCTCATCATAACCTCATCACTTCTGCTTCTGTATTCTGATTGTTTCTCAAATGTTTAAGGAGATTTGTGATCTTCCAACACATCAAATTGTTCGTCATTGCTGTTTGTGGAGCTGAAATGTCTCCACACAAGACAGACTTCGGACTAATTGACCACTGATCAGGGAGTGAGCAGGGCACTTCTGTGGTGCAGTTTGGTGGCGCACTGCTGCGGCGTATTACTGCGATTTAGTTTTACAATCCGTTCTAGTAGTTGGTATAGGAGAAATATATATTTCAGTATCAATCCGCACATCACTGCTTATTAGTCTTCTCAGATAACCGCATAGCTTTTCAGAAGCATTTAGCGGAAAAATACTGAGGTCCAGACCTCGGTTGTCCTCAATGGTAGCTATGGCCTTATATACAGCTAAAATTATATTAGCCTAATCATATTCAAATAATGTAGCCTTATTTGCAACAGAAAAAAACACAACCTTCGATCTGCGCAGCTTAAATAGGCCGATTTGTAAGAAATAAAAACGAGCAGGGGTGGATAAGCCTAAAGTGATAGAGAACACAGACAACATAACAAAAGTTTAGGTTGTATGAAAGCATATTTATAGGCCTACTATCATGATCATCACTGTTTATCATGAAGCTAAAACCACTTTTTAGAGGTCACAGCAGTTCAGACCAGTTTGGGGTGTCAAGTTGTTTTTTTCCCCCCAACTTCTCTGTAGCCTACCTGGTACCGCATCCTTTTTGTTCTGCTGTCCGTGTTGCTCCACTTGCCTTGTTGGCTGTTTCTCTTCATAAACTCCGCTATGTTCCTCTGGAGCTGCTGCAGAAACCTCTCTTAGCTTTTTGGGTTTCAGTGAACTTCATGAACATGATGTTGACATTTATTCCACCAAGGTTCTGTATGTTATGAAATCCAGCATGGATCCATCTCTGGATATCACCCCTTTATGAATACTTCCACATTATCTGTATTACTGAAATTTTAGAAATTTCCTCTGATCTTTATACATACTAAAGATTAAAATTGTTTTAATGATATGTCATGTAATTTTAGGAAAAAACCATGGACCAGCAGGGCTACTTAATTCTATTTGAAAAAGTTATTGAATAGCTATGCAAATTGTCATTTACGCCTTAGTCTGTTTATCTGTTATTTTCCCAAATCATTTTTGAGTGCTCTCCAAGTGGTAAGCTATTTTATTATATTAGTTTTGGGAATCCATTTTATGCTGTTTTTGCAAATGGGTCAATTTTAAGTCTTGAATATGTGGCTGCTTATGCTTAGATGGCAGTTTGAGGTTTGTTTGATAATTATTTTCAGGTTCTGCTGAGCTGCACCGCAAATCCACACTGACTCAAGCTTGCGTACACAATCTCAGACCTGTCATGAGATTTGATTGTATCCTACGCTCATGTCCAAATTGATAAATTCCGAACCTTGCGTAGAAATGGCCGTGCGCACAGACTTTCGTCGTACGTTCAGTAGATAAATGAGGGCCATGATGAGGAATGAATGGTTCTAGTTAACAACAATCATTCTACAACAGAAAAATATCTTAAAGGTGCATTGCACAAGTTTAAATGTTAAATACTATTATTTTCTTTCGCCAACATCCTCTTACAATTGCCTGATGTGTAGGATGAGCAGATCTCTATTCACTGCAGTTGCCTCTATAGTACTGTT
>JAOXYM010000018.1:16621767-16638077 GCA_028567055.1 Leptatherina wallacei
GTGTGTGTGTGTGTGTGTGTGTGTGTGTGTGTGTGTGTGTGTGTGTGTGTGTGTGTGTGTGTGTGTGTGTGTCCATGAGATGACAGAGACATACAGGTTTTCCAGGATTCTGCAGAAATCACATATTTCCTAAATGTCACCCTTCTGATTATGACAGCAACTCCTTTTTTTCCTGCAATTCAAATAGGCCTTTAAGCTGATCCTTTATCATATTTGGAATATTTCAAAGTGTTTTGAACAAACTATTCAGATGACCTCCTCATTTTATAGAATTACACAAGCACACATTCTCTTGAAGGAATAAATAGGAACATCTTAGAAATATACTTTTTAAAATCATTCCATTTAATTTGAATAAGGCAGACAATGACTAAGCAATATTTCCATACCACTTTGATTAATCATAATTGAACTTATTCAATCTTGTGACACCATTCTGTCAATGCAAAGTTGCATCAGACCTTGGAAGTAAAAAGGAATTGTAAACGTATTGAGAAAAAGAAAAAAGAATCTGTGCTGTATCCTCAGGGCCCTTGAACAGCTGGTAGCTATCTGGAGTAGAGTCTCTCTATTCTAGTTTGCTTGGTAAAATTAACTCTCCTTCCAATTTAACAAACCTGTTGATAGCAGAGACGACTCAATATGTACAAGCTGCCATTTCTAAAATCATAGCGGGGAAACACAATTCTGAAATACATTAGTAGATTTGTCCCCATAGCAATTTAAAAACACATCATATAAGTTGTGATGTGCAGGAATTAAATGTGTTCCTTGCTATGAGAAAAAGCCCAAAGGGGAGATTAACCGAACTGTACCTTGAGAGTACCCATCCCTTACAATTGACACTTATAACAAATACACAAAGGATACTCACTCATGGAGGAGGGAAAAAAGGGAGGGAGCGTAAGGCAAGACTAATAGACAAAAGAAAAGAGAGAAAGAAAGAAGATGAAAGAGGGTGAAGGAGAGATGGCAGATGCGAGAGAAAAGAAGGGTGGCGATTACAAATTCATCATAGGTGGAGGTCAGCAGGAGGCAGTGGCAAGGAAGAAGAATGAATTATTCGGTAAGGAGGGGGAATGATGTAGACAGGGGAAAAAACTGACAAAAGAAGCAACTAAATATATAGAAATACAAATAAACAAAACACGTTTTCTCTTCATATCAGGCAGCAGATGCTCTGTGGTGGGAAGTCATTAAATCTAAGTTTAAATCTAAATCTAATTAAACTCATCTTACAAGAAAAAAATGTACATTACCATTTGGAGAAAGAGTCTTTTTCAGTCTTTTGCCCAGGAACAGGGCCAGACTGGGACAAAAAGTCAGGCCGGGAGTCATAAACTCATCCAGGCCACACTAACTCATATACTGCACACATATGCTCACATGCAAGAGCATACATACATGCGTGTGCACACACACACACATACACACACACAGACATACACACACAGGCTAAGTAATCAACAAAGCTCATTATTCTATATAGACCAACATTCACACACAACTATAAGCCACAAGTCCATTGCTTCTCTATCTCCTAAATTTATCAAAAGACTCGATACAACAGTCACAACAGGAGTCCTTTATTATTATCATGTTCATCTGAAACAACATGAATGGGTTTTTCTTTTTCAAAAAATAATTCAGATGCCAGTTTACCATCAATATAATAATGTATGTTAACATCAACATTCACTGCAACAGTAAAAACAAGAAGTGGTCAGCACCTCATGTGATTCAACTAACATTAGAAAAAATAAAAAGTCAACTCAATTTAGGTGAGACCTAAAGAGGGGCTCCCAAACTTTTCCATGCAGCAGCCCACCTGTGGAAGTATGTTGGTCCAGCACGACCCACCAAATATTTCATGCAGTAAAATAAGCCAACAAGTATAAAAAGCTGCAATTACATCATTTACAACCAGATAAACACACTGACAAAGTCATAACGTTTCCTCATTAGATTTTAACCTGGACTAACAAAATGTTCCTCATTGACACAGTTTGCAGCTGTTTCTGAGTTGGACAAGGACAGATGTGGAAAGTAGCCTAAGTGTACAGACTAGTTTAGCTAACCAGCCTTAGTACCGAAATATCCACCTGTCACTTCAACACAGCACATAAAGTTAAAAATATTTTATCTGGAGATCCCATATAGGACCCCTGTATATCCAAGGTTGGAATAACCAGTAGCTTTTATGTTTAGGCTGATGAGAGATACAACAGTAGAGCAACAAACCACAGAAACATTATTACAGTAATCAGTATCAGGGTCATTATTACAGTAAGTAATATCAGGGTCATTATTACAGCTACATAAAAAGGGTCTTAGAGAATCTCAACTAGTGCTCATCATATTAAGTTCAGACTGCTTGTAACACACCAGCTGTCTCTCCTCTAATCAGTCATTTATTAAATAGTGAACTCGCGTGATGTTGCTGCTCCTAATTTGAAAATATTGTCTTCCCCCTTTGATCTTTTTACTCAGAGTCCATTTTGCCACCACGTTTCTCTGCATCTCAGCTGTTCCGCCTCTGCGTGCTTTGCTCGTGTTGATCGTTTAAAAAAAATATTACAGTAATTTTGACCAATCGTCATTATTAGTGACAACTGATGTGCACAAATTTTTTAGTCTGTGCACAGGTGTCAGTGCTAGGCAGACCCATCAGCCACACCAATTTTTTCTTTTTGACAAGCAGGCCACTTTTGGCTCCAGGCAACCTTGAATTGTCCCGCTTCTCCCGTGGGCCAGTCCGGGTCTGGCCAGGAATGTCTGGACTTTTGCAAGAAAACTACAATAACTCCATAGGAAAAAGCAAAAAATAGCAGGCAAGTGAAAGAGAAAAACAGTTTATCTGAGAGAGCGAAAACATCCATTTGTACCTGATAGCCCCATAACCTCTGATATTGCAAAATATCAAAGGCTCTATATTCATTAAAAATATGCTACATCACCTAATAACATCTGCTCTAGGATGCAAAAATGATGGCTGGAACTGCACTCACATGAAGCAAGTACTTTTCATCAGTAAAACAGGCTTTGTTGGGAAATTAGTGCTGCTTGGATCCCCATCAAACATGATGAAAATACTCTGACACTGTTCGCAGCACATTTTGCACACACGGTCAGCTCCATTTAAGATTTACAGCCATCTCTTACATTGGCCTCCATTTTCACAGGCCCAAAAATAATTGGCCAATTGACTGATAAGCAATTAAATGGCTGTGCAGGTATGGCCTGCTTCTTGGTTATTTTATGACAAATTAATGAGATAAAAGATCTTGAGTTAATTGGTGGCTGCTTGCAGGATTTATCAATATGCTGTCCAAAAACAGAGCAAAAGAAAGATCTAAGGATTCCTCTCTTGGAAAAGAAAAATCACTTGGCAGGGAGGTTAGGTGTATACATCACGCTCAAAGTCAAGATTTAAGAGACAGTCATAAAAGACTATGTCGAGGATTCTGCTAATTATGCAAAGAACTGGTAAAACTCAAAAACAGACATTAAAACCAACATGAACTTACGTCAGACATAAAGATAAGAGTATGGAAAAGGAAAGAGTTGTGATCCAAAGTACACAGCATCATCTGTCAAACATGGAGAAAATGTTATGCAATGGTTTCTGCTGGCTTCCTACTCACCAGTCTTTATCAATAATGTGACAGTTGATAGAAGCAGAATGGACAGTGCAGATGAATAAACACACAAGAGATTGATTTCCAAGGCAAACTAAGAGTTTTTAAAGGCAAATAAATGTCTCCTATTGAGTTTGCTTTTCATTTACTGAAGTCAAAACACCAGGCAGAAAGACCCACAAACAAGCAGCAACTGAAGTCGGCTCAAGCAAAGCCCTTGCAAAGCTTCTCCAGGGAGGAAACAGCATCTGGAGATGTCCATGCAGCCACTGACGGCAAAAGATCAACATCTAAGTATGAAAAATAACCCTTATATGTATATTTCTGTTTGTTTTTCCAACTACTTTCACGCCTGGAGGGACTATATACAGTGAAAGAAAGGGGGGGAAGGCAGCAATTCCTAAACAGTTACTGCAATATTTATGTAAAAGCCCCTGAATTAAAGATGAAAGTTTAGATTTGAGTCACTTATTGATTGCTTCATTTCCAATACATCCTGGTGAAGTACAGCAGCCAAATTTATGATATGGTTCTCATATCTTTGGACCAGAATGTTTGCCCATATGAAGTGTTACATAAACATTTTTAACTTCCAGATATTTGTTAAATGTTCACTGTCAATGTGGGCCAGTATTTGATTTTACTATCTCCAGTGACAAAAAATAAAACACAGTTGCATTCAAAGAAACAAGGCCATTTAGCAATGAAGATTAAAAGATATTTTCCTTAGTTGTCAATGAAAATGTACACAGTATATAAAGTAATCCTTAGTGTCTAATGTAATAGCCATATTCATATCTACACAGGAATGGAAGAAGCAGAGGTTATGAGAGGTGTTATTTCTAATTAACAGTGTAGTGTTGTGATGTTAAGGTGGAGAGAGCATGGAGTCACAGAACAAAACTGAGAAAGTAATATAAGTAAAGACAAAAGAATGAAAAAAAATGGAGGTGACAGAGGTGAGAGGCTAGTAACACTTGAGCCAAATGTTAACTGACTTGCATTACATTTCTACCCTCACACCCTGACTGCTTGACTTCCCCAGCCTCATCTGCCCTGCTCTTCCCCTCTTTCTATCTCTCCCCGAGTCGAAGTATTTATATGATCAAGAGGCTGACTCTGCGACAGACACATCTTCCTCCCTGAGAAACCAGCCATAAGCCACAGGATTAAATGTGTGTTAGAGAGCCTGCGCTGTGCTAATGCTCAGTGTGAGAGTGCTCACCAGGCTCAGAGTGTACACACTGTGCTAATAGTCCAAATGGATGTGCGTGAGGGAGAAAGACAAGAAGTTGCCTCGAAGCTCGCCGATAACAAAAGCATCATCTGTACATAGAATATGAAACGGATAACTTACAGCAGAGAGTGATGACCGAAATGCTCAACCAGTAACTAACACAGACAAGTGATTAGTGGTGGCATGTTAATGGACAACATCAATCAGTTACTTATAATCAGCATCAGGGTTGTCGACTGCCCCGATCAATCTGATATTCAGTGGTTGTTATAAAACCAGGTTAAAGGGCCATTTCGCTGCACCCGAAAGCCTGTGCAATTTAACACTGGTGACTAGCATTAAATTACAAGACACTACCAGGGGATGACTGATAAATTTCAATTTAGCCGTATTGCAAGAACAAAGCCCTGCTTTGCTATGGCTTGACAATATAAATTAAATCAGCTATTTTTAATCCTTCTGGGTTAATTGTGTGGTCACGTGCTGGCGAGCCTTCGGCAGAAGGAGTAACAATCCCTCACCCCACTGATGACCAGAGGTAGATTACCTAGCTGTCTAATTAATAATTAGTCCAAGAGGATTGATCAGTGTTACTCCTTTGACTAAGTGTTGTTTTATTGACATCCATACACTGTCAATAAAACTCCGCAATGGCATCAAGAAAAAGCTCAAATACAACATTTGCTGCAAAAGTGCAGATGGAAAGGCTGAACGCAGCTCTCATTTTAAGTCTGACAAGCTAAATGTTGCTCAGAATACATTCAGCTCTGTGAGGTAGTGAAAAATGAAAAATGTGTGAGGGTTTTTTTCTTCTTGTGAGAATGTGCACATGTGTGATTTGGCATGTTTGGTGAGTAAATTAAGCCTCTGGAGCTACGGGAAAAATCTGACAGATGAAATGAGGGGAAAGGAGAGAGACTTGGAGAGGTTGGGCATTGAGTAGAAAAGAAACACAGAGCAGAAGACAGGAAAACAAGAGGAGCAAAGGGACAGGAGAAGGAAAGAGAGAAGAACTGAGTTAAGAGAGGAGTCGGGAGGGGGGCAGAAAAAGTGTAGGACAAAGAGCAGAGTAAGAGTAGGTCTACGGCAAGATAAAGAGGAACATCTGAGGTATAAATGTAAAAAGAAATGGTCCAAAGCAGATGAAGTGTCATCATCTCTGTCTGATTATAACCTGCTGCATCCATTTCACACCACAAAGTCTTTAAGGAACACACACTCTTTAATTAAAACCCTGGATTATGACAATGGTGCAACTACAAAGAAAAGGATATCATGTCTTTGTGTCAAATGTGTTAAGCAAGTTTAGAAATTCATTTTTTTTGTCAACTGGCTGCAGCAGCGTGTGAATCCATTACTACCTTGTTCAATACTTTACCAGCCAGATTGCTTTTTAGAATAGAATTGCAGGTCCACACAATGATTGGTTACCTGCCAATGGCCGGTAAAGCAGACTAATTTACCAGCTACGGCAAAAATAGAGCAGCATTTGGCTGCTGGCTGGTTTTAATTTTCTGTTTCTTTTTAAAGCCTTGTCCCTAAAATGTCAACATGCATGAAGGGGACACTTATTTACACTTTTATTGACCTTTTTTGCTCAGCCTCTATACTTTTAAACAGGGTTTTAACTCACTTACTGCCAACTTAGCTCTATTTCTTATGTGTGAACGAATGAATGAGTTTAATTTGAATTTAACTAAAACTACTCTGCAGAAAGATTGAAATTGTACTCCCATATGAGTTTAAAAATATCTAATAGTATGAGGTATCTCACTGGCTAGACAGCCACAAGGAGATCAGTACTATAATCTAGGCCCCTGAGGGTCTGGAATTAGATCTTTTGTGCCTGAGGAAATCCCACCTTTCTTGCTTGAGTTTGGTCGACACCCCACATAATGCAATCTCTCATCTGGCGACCAAAGACAACCATAAAAGAAACTTTTGAAACATGATAGAAAAAAACTGGAGTGCCTTGTTTTTATTCTTATCTACAATGCTCCATTCTGTGATGGTGCACAGTCACGAGTCTCCGTTCACCATTCCCACTGTCAATTTGTTTAATCACTGTAGAAATCCATAGTGTTTCGGCTCAGTCAGCCTACACATGATCTCCCTGCACTGGAGGATCACGCAGACTTTACAATGACAAATGGTTCTCAATAGCTTCCACAGTTTCATTTGCTTTCAATTTTCAGCTCCGTCTCTTCCTTTTTGCATGCCAAATTTTAAGCCACATGCTCTGAGAAAAAATCTGCCTGGCTATGCGTTAACACAACTCGGAGGGAGTTTAGTTAGAAACCTAGTCCTCCTTTAATCTCTGAACTTGTTCTGTCTCTTTCTATTGTGTTATTTTTCAACTTCTCTTTACCCTCAACCCTTTAGCTGTCTCATTTCCTCTTTGCTTCATTTACTTCATCTTCCTCACTATATTATACAATGATAAGTTTCTCTTCCACATAAGCCTAACCTGACACACCGGTGCATGTGCTGGTATTTGTGCACATATGCTCACTCAGATATGTTCATATAGAACCTGTATTCAATTCCAGCTCATCACATATAATTGTTTGATGACACTTGATGACACTTTTCAAGGGAAAGAATAGTGTTATTTTCCAATGTGCAGACTGCTTTGATAGGCTTTACAGAAGTCCCTTAACACTGTCTGCTGTAAGTCTGTGGCCTGTGCTCTGCAGGTGACGTCACTAATGAAACACGTCACTGTTGTAATCCAACGCAGGAGGTGCATGTTGCAAAAGGAAGAAATGTGCAGACCTGTTTAATGTTGGAAAAAGCTTCATTTAAGTTTTTCCTGAGCTCAAACAAGACGTTTTGTTCGCTAATCATAACCATACAGTAAGTGAAAGGACGTTTATATTCCAGTCAGAAATCTCTGGAACAGAAATCCACCTCCAACCTACAAACATGGTCTTTGTCTGACCTCATAAGTTCTCACTTGGCAAGATGCACATATAGATCACTACTCTCTGTACGCTGAAAAATAATTCTCGAGGAGCATGCAGTGCTTTGAAGTGTGACGCCCAAGGGCTCCTGACAAACCAAGTGTCATTTTGTGACGGGCTGGGAGCGACAATGTTGTCAGACAGAAATTCTTAACAGGATAAGAAAGAACAACTTGAAAATGGAAAGCTGAGGGACGAAAAAGAATGCAGGAGATGGTGTGTTAAACTGTAGTTATTTTAACTTTTTTTTCACTCAGGGGTGGAAAGGGGGGAGGGGAGGGGTGTAAGACAAGACAGAGGGAGGACAAGGACAGAAAGTGTGTGTGTGTGTGAGAGAGAGAGAGAGAGAGAGAGAGAGAGAGAGAGAGAGAGAGAAAAGGGGGAGATAGTGCCATTATATAACACCCTTTGACTGAAATACAATAAATAAGAATAAATGGGCTACTTGGTCGAGATTTGGGAATAAAATGCTGTGTAAGGCTTGGGCCTCATCACTATAAACAACTCACGTTCACACACCCGCACACACACAGGCAAACACACCCCCGCACACACTTTGGTATAAGCAACTCACGTTCGTTGCCACAGCCCAAGAGCTACCGCAAGAATATTTATTGGCTACCAGCTCAATGGCTGTATTGAAGAGAAGGATGGGGAGAGAGGAAGAGAGAAAGAAAGAGAGCAAACTGAAGAGAGGAGAAAACGAGGAAAGAGCAAAAGAGGCTGTTGCCGCTTCTCCACCTCCTCTCCTTCTTTCACTTCATCCTCCCTGCAAGCCAATTTCTGTTTCTCTGCTTTCCTCCGCAACTCACCACACATACATCCACGCGCGCGCGCACATCCCCTTCTCACTCACACACATGTACTAACACTTCGTAGACATCCTCATGCGCAAGTAGACACCGTCACACACAGATCTACACTCCTTTCCTTCTTTTCACGCGCACAAGAAGGAGCATCTTTTATTTATTATTTTGGTCATGACTGCAGTGAAGGAAAAAGAAAAAAGTCTCACCCAAGCTGTGTGCGTGTGTGAGGGGAGGACATTTATGTCACTGCGTGATTACGCTCATGCATGTGTGAGTCGGTGTCGCATCTCCTTACCTTGCGCGCGCGAAGAGAGCGAGCACAGAACAAGACTCCACAGAAAACAGCGCATCACCGTCATCCCTCCATCCGTCAACCTCACGTTCATCCCTCTCATCCTACTCTTCGTCACCCTTTTCATCCTCCTCGACGAGAGGTGCGCGAGACGGCGTTCTGTGCCGTTATTAGTATTATTTGCATCAATGCATCTTCCGCGAGCCGAGCGCGAGCCCTCTAAGCTCTCACCGGGCCGCATGCTGCTTCACATCCACAAAACGGAGGGAGATAGAGAAAGAGGGGGAGAGAGAGAGAGAGAGATGGAGAGAGAGGGAGAGGGAGGGATAGACGGGGAGAGATAGAAGGGAGACGAGTGCGTTTTCTTCGCCTTCTCCTTCTAACATAGACTAGATAAATCCTTCACATCCGAAAAATGAATTCAGTCAACATCCACAGAGAGGAAAGCAAAGACGCAGAGTGGGCAGAGGAGACGGCGCACAGGTTGTCTCTCTGCTGCCGACGCTTGTCAATATCTCTCTGTTCCCTTCAGTTCCATTGCAAAAAAAGTAATCAAGAGGGACGGAGAGCTTTAAATCCACACTTCCCCCAGCCTGCATCCCATCTTCACTCTGAAATATCCTTATTTCTATATAGGTTGTGGCTGTCCCCTCCTTATCGCCTCTGTATCGTTTTGTGGAGTGTGTCTTAAAAAAATCCCCTTAGCTCTTCGCCTGATTCTTTACCACCGGTATCTCAAACGGACAGGGGATAGCCTATCTGTTTTGTATTTCTTTCCTGTCAGGATAATCTTCCTCTTCTCCTCCTCCGTCTCTTGACTCATGCGTCTGTGAAACCTTCTTTTCCTCCTCTTCTCTTCTTGTCACAAACGGAGAGGAAAATGTTGCATTTTAAACCCACCTGAAAGAAAAATTGATTATTTTCATGACTCGTTTTTATCCGACTTCTTTTCAAATAAGCATCTGTCACTCCTTTTTTTTTCTTATATCCTTACCCTAACAAGTCAATCCGGAGCTCGCTCGTTACGTTGAGACAGTCCTTTCAGTTCTCTTTGGAGCTCCAGCGGATCTAATATAAAAATCCTTCTAGCTGTCAGATACCAGAACGGACATGCATCCTTCTCGCTGCTCCGTACACTCTTCTCTCCTGGTGAAGCAGGTTGGTGCGTCTCTTCCCTCTGCCCGCCGGTACAGAGATGCTGCCTTCAAGACCTCCTCGTTCTGTAAGCTCCCGCTGCTACTCACGTGCTCTTTGCCGGAAACGATAGTGTAAAACTGACTCTTTTAAACAAGGAAGCTGATTAAATGGATTGTTGTTTATTAGTCTATGAATGACACTGCATACTATACACTTTGCCTTGTAACTGTGCAGAGAGGACACAGTGTGTTGGTGTCCACTGACGCTGAAGAAATGGTGCTTGTCCGAACTGAACTAATAAGATTACAGCAAATTGAACCAAAACAAAAAGGCAATCACGTAAAAATCGATCTACTTGAAAGACAAATCTAGTCTATAAGGGAATTCACATCAGGAGACCACTGTATTTTAACTGTCAGTGGTGAGTCACATAGACCAACCAATAATGGCTTGCCAGTCATCACTCATTGCCATTTGTCCACTGCAATTAAATCAATACCAGAGGGGAATAATTGTGGATTTTGTGGCAAAAAGCAGGCATGGACACTTATGTGGATCTATTGGTCCAATTGAATAACACCGTTGACCTTTTGAAAGCATTTAATAGATTTTTTTTTTTTTTTTTTTTACTATTCAGGTATTTGGCACCGCTTTTGCAAAATCCATGGGTAAATGTACATGAACTGTACTTGTATAGCGCTTTTCTAGTCACATGACCACTCAAAGCGCTTTGCATGCACTCTTTTTTCAGTTTTATTTCATTTCTATCAAAAGTTTATTTTTAATACTTCTTAATGCTTCTTCTGCACCCCACTGTAATGCTTCTAATGTTTTATTATACATGAAATGTGCTTTACAAATAAACTTGCCTACATATAGACTACACATGTAAAATTTTAACATCTCTTTGCCCCATAACAATTCTTATTATGCTCACATATTTCTAGAACAAGTCAGCTGACCAAACAAGAGGAACAGACCCACTGGCCTGTGTGAAGCTGGCTTTAGCAGAAGAATTGTAGCCAATGAAATGAATGTCAATCTTTCCATGACTGTGCATCTACAGAAGGGGGAATTGCACCACTGGGGCCGTCGCTGATCAGATCAGATTTGCCTTGCAGGCGTGTCAAACAACATTCAAACCCTCCATAAAGGCAGTGCCAGCTCCTGACAGCGCTGGCTGAATGGGCAGCCATTCTTCGCAACCGGATCATATAATACTGTCGGATTATAGCACTGATTGCCTCCAAATTATAAAGGGCACTTGTTATTTACCGTTTAATCCTGAGGTACTCTGTTTACAGATTAAAAATGATCTAAAGAAAATAAACACTATTTTCTGCAAGCAACATCATGTCCTTAACAAATAGTCTTTTATTTTAGATCACTCTAAGCCTGATAAATAATGAGACAAACAATAGAACAGCATGCTTTTAGAGGAAAGAGCAGCGACTGAAGTTGATGACAACAAACTGCAGACTTTCCCCAAATATCCTGGGAAACACAAACCCATGCAGTCACATATAACACTCTTGTGTGCTGCATCAGCCAGTTCTCCAGCTGACAGTTTTAAGGCATGTAGAGTTTCTTTCTGAAAACACCCTCTGCCTCAAAATAAGAATGAAAAGAATCTGGAATGAAATATAATTATTTCAGCAAGTAGAGGAAAAAAATACATCCATGATCATTCTCAAAATTGAATATGGTTTACAGACAGGGTCAGTCTAAGTGGATTTTAACTAATGAATATGCTCACTCGGTATATATTTTTCACATTGATGTACTTTTTATTTACCCTTTAGAGGAGGCAATCGCATCACAGCGGATCTCTGATCATCCATTTTCTGCTGCATGGCATGTGGTTTCCCTCCAAGGTTATGAACGGGTCGTGTTCAGACTTGAGATGATTCTTAGTCCTTGATTCTGAGGCCGTCTACATGGAGGGAGTTAGCTGGTGAAGTTCTTTGGACAATCCAACGGAGGGCTTCACAAGTAGGGAGGATTTTGTTAACAATTTTCTTGATTGTGATTCTGGGACTGAGAAAGAAGCTTTACTCCCACTGCTGCTTTGGAGCTCATGTTCACTAACTCTAAACAATGGTAAATAAGTGTACTTCAAACCTTTAAACTAAACCTAAAATCTTCTATGTGAGTCTTTTTAGATTTTTTTTTATTTTTATTTTTTACACATTTCTCATAATACATAAAATTTCATAGCATCTGCTTTGGTTGTTTATCTTAATCGAACAAGCAAAAACTGTTAGATCCACTGAAACCAATTTCATTCCAAGCTCAGACATGCACACATGTAGCCAACCAACTGTGCAAGAAACTTCTACATCGATCAAGAAAATACTTAATTAGATAAGCAACTATTTTCAGTTGCTATGGACACAAACACTTTGCTCAATGTATTCGATATAACTTTTGAGAGAAATATGACGTGTCAGTGTCTCACAATACATCTCATCACAAAGCAGTCCCAAAGGGAATATGCAAATCTCATTTTCAAAGCATTCATGTTATTGGTCAGTTTCCCTTCCTTCAATCATAAATGTACGAAATTAATGGGGCTTCTGATTTTCTGATCAGTGCAGCTTCAGTGTAATCTGCAGCATTTGTTGGAGTGCTGAGTGATACTGAGAGTAATATATGTTTCCTTTTGGAAACCAGTTCAGGGGGATTTCTGCATCACAGAGAAATATTCTCATCAGTGTGGCTGTATAATTATATCTATTTGAGTGTCAGAGGGAATATGTGCATGAATGTGCTTGCATGCCTGAAAATAACGTATGTGTTCATGCTCCCTTAAAGCACTCTTCTGCCATCTACAGGCACACTCTCTCTTCCCTTGTTCCTCTTTCAGTTTCTCTCCATCACAAACCCAATGTTAATCACTCTGGCATCATTTAAATATTCACTGCACAACCTCAGGCTCGCAGAGTGTTCAAGCATACTCTGCATACTGTCTATATGCATCTGCCTAACTTCACCTGTGCCACAAATCCTCTATTTGCAGATTTCTGGGCTCTACGTCTGTGCTGCTTTCAGAAATCAATAAGCCGTGTGTGAGGTTTGTGTCCAGAGAGAGAGAAAAGATGGGAAAAGACAAGAGGGGATAGTAGCAGGAAAAGAGGGAGCTAAAAGGGAGGGGAAGTAAGGAGAGGTGTGAGGTTGGAGATCTATGTAGGTGTGAAGAGGACAGAAGTAGAAGGGAAGAATACTGTATTAGAGAAAGAAAAGGACCTGGAAAAAATAAGGTAATAAAACAAGAAAAGTGGCAAACGGACTAGAGAGGGGGGGGGGGAGTGGTGAGATTTAAGGTAAGAAAATGTGGGAAGAAAGGTGTGAAAAGAAAAAAGGTAAGGGAGGCTGAAAACAGGATGCGTGAAAAAAATGGGAGGTACAAGATGTAAAACATTCAGGTTAGAGATTCATAGATGGAGAGTGAAGGAGGAGATTGGAAGGGGTGGGAGGAGTGACTGTGGCTCAAAAATGAAATGGAAATTTGTGTGAGAGAAGGGTGGAAGAGAGAAAGAGACAGAGACAGGATGAGGAGAGAATGAGGAGAGAAAATGCTGGAGAGTCTTGCGTGAGTAATTCACTTTTCTCATTGGTTCTTTGCAGTTGCCCCCAAAACGAAGACATACTCAACCAGAAGATGTAATATATTCCAGGATGTCCTAGAAACCCAGGAATCTAAAATTCACATTATGTACTTGATTTATTCTGCTAGATTTTTACTCCCCCTTTGCTTTTCCAGAAAAGATAATGAATTGAAGGCAGGTAGGCAACAGCATCTTGATCAAGTGAAACGGGTAACACTGCTTCAAACGAAGTCCCACATTTCATTGGTACAATTCCAGAAAGCCTATTTATTTAAATCCAACACTGTGCAACTGTTGCAGATACAATAATCTGTTTGTTTGGGATGATTGGAGATGACGCACCCAGTTTGTTCGGTTTCTGAAGCAAACGGCCGACAACGGTTTGAATCAATCTTCAATTTCTCCTCTATTTATGCCCCTACTGTGATAATTGTGGATGGCGCAATGGAACATAGCAAATCTTTTAACAACCCATTTACAGATATTATGATTTGTATCATGTTTGTCATTGCTGAATTATCCTGAGGCAATCAACAGCAGCAGCGAGCACCTGTTCCTCCGTGTCTAGTCAGTCATAATCTTATTTACAGTGAAATGCTTTTGTTTGAAAAAGTCACTATTAACATGAATTGAGGGATTTCTCGGAAATACTTGTATGAGTTTGATTTTGAAGGCTAAACTGGAAGTGATTTCATCCGTTTTACCTTGGTATGGCCTTAAAACTTAGAACTAAACCAGTTACACATCCAGAACTGACTGAATTTAGCTGAAAACAAGCAGCATGATCTCACTGGCCAAAGTGTTTTAGCCATTTCAGTAAATAGCAGAGTAAAAAAAAACAACTGATAATCAAAGTTGCAAATCAAAAATAATAAAAGAAAAAAACTGAAAAACTCATTTAGATTGAATATAGTTCAGCAATTATTTATGATGCAGAACATTAATTCTGCTTAGAAAAACAACAGTAAATTGCAGTCACAGCTAAAGCAGGGTCCCTCATTACTACATGCGTTTTATTGTATTTTTGCCTCCCTTTTTTAATGCATGTTTAGACACAAGGATTGACCCATTATGTCTTTTAGTTTTGTTTAATCAATCATTGAGCAGACAGGTAAAAATAAGAACAAATCAGATCCTCAGGTACTTGCATCACACAGATACCATTTGTCACTTGATGCTAAAACACCATCTACTGTGAAAAGTTTGATCCAAGCACGTTTGATATCTTGGGGAAAACACTCCAGATGTAGCAGCTAGAACAGCAGGATGGAATCATCCTCGGCAGAGCGGCGAGCTGTCAGCTGTAGAACATTGGAGCCCCGTTTGTTAGAAATCTTGTGAAGAAAGGATGACAGATCTACCAGTTTTTTCCCCCTCACATCAGAGGAATGTTGTTACTTAACCCGAGGAATGAGATAATTCCCTAACAAGATATCCAGTAAGGAGCCTCAGTGAAGGAGGGTGAGAAGACTGATGCTATCAACACATTCAAGTGATTCCCATTGTGCAAAATGTACACACATTAATACACTACCATTCATGCCCACACGCTTGACAACAGAGAGGATGTTTGTTCATCACCAGCTGGCTGTACGACACAATGTTGCTCACGGGGTGTGTGTGGAGAGAGAGAGAGATTGTGCTACTGGGTGTGTGTCTTTCAGTCTGTCTGTGTGAAGAGGACAATGTACAACAAGAAGGAACATCATTGACTTTACAACAAGGGGCCAGTGGCTATTCCAAGCTGACAAACCAACACATAAACACTTGCACACCAAGTTTTGGCAATGATTAGCTTCATGCATGGCTGAAGCATCAGGAGTGTTACCCACAGTTATTGAGATGGCAGACACAAATGTCATTGGATTGAAAAGAGGAAGAAGAGAGGAATTAAATCAAAACGAGTGCCCTGCAGAAAACATGAATGTGGCCAATTCAGTCTGTGATATAGTGCTGTACTGACAACAATATTTGCTTTATGGTGCTCACACTAACTCGAAAGCTACCATAGCACTTCATATGCTGTGGATATACCATGACCAGATCTGGCAAGATCTTTCTTCATTCTTTAAAAGTTGACTGTGGTGATATGTTGCGGTCAGACTTCCCACATTAGACAGGAATATTGCATATGAAAACGAGACACCTTTTAGAAACTGAACACAACTGCTGCTGTCTGCTGTTTTAAGATATTTTTGACACTTTTAATGAATAATTAAAGGCACAACTACAAGCACACATGCAATGTCATGTATAGTGAATGTCTGAAGGATTCAACGATTTTCAAGCATTGTAAGAGCACAATAAATTATGTAATAACAAGCAGAATCACAAAGTCTTCATTAACAACTTTAAGTCTCAAACCCTGAATACATTGTTTAGCCAAATCATTAAAACGGCCTGCTTAAAATAGTTCAGCTTCCTCTCATGCCACCAGGGCAGCTTTACTGGCTGAG
Organism: Leptatherina wallacei; assembly: GCA_028567055.1. Lineage (NCBI taxonomy): Eukaryota > Metazoa > Chordata > Actinopteri > Atheriniformes > Atherinidae > Leptatherina > Leptatherina wallacei. The sequence goes on from JAOXYM010000018.1 coordinate 16,637,908, forward strand.
GCTCTCCGGGGTGTCCTCGGTAGTATAGCACCAGGACAGCAGATGTTTTTAGTAGGGGTGGGCGATACTTAGAATTTTGGTATCGATCCGATACCAAGTAAATACAGGGCCAGTATCGTCGATACCGATACCGATACCGATACTTTTTACTTGAAATGTCATGATCATTG
>JAOXYM010000018.1:16643167-16656487 GCA_028567055.1 Leptatherina wallacei
CGATCTCATCACGAAGTATCGATCCGATACCAATACTCACCTTGGTATCGATACTATCGATATTTAGATCGATACGCACACCCCTAGTTTTTAGGGCCTGTGGGCCAGAGCTGATGTACACTGAACACTGTTACAGTGTACCTCTGAGATGGCTGTCTGGGGAGCGTGTAGCCAGACCCTGGGCTCATGTCACATTCCTTGAACAGCTCATAAACAGTTCTTGCTCTTTGTTGTTGTCAAATGTCATTCAGGTGGAAAGGGCTCTTGCAATCATAAAGTTCTTCCATACCTGATGTGTTTGATTTGTAACAATGTTTAAGTGGGTGCTTTGTGTCAGGTTTATTGAGCAGACCACTACATTGTAGCCTGATGATTAGTGTTAATAAATTCAACTGTCATTGATTTTATACTGTTGTGGAAATGTCATCATATGTATTGGAGTGTTATATGTGCTTTTGAGTCAGAATACAATTTGTACTGAGATTTTCTGAAATAACACCACAGAGAACAGCATACTGGTTTTTTTCCACTAGTCACCCTGATTTGTTTTTCTTGCCTCACTAAATAGGTTTGGAGTCCTGTTTTGTGGTTTGAAACTGAACTGAAAAATCCCAAAAAAGATATTATTTTACAGTATGAAACATTATTAGCTATTTGTCAGTTATTATTGTAAAAATCCATTATGCAAAGATCTAACTGGATAGGAATGACCTACTGTTCTTTGTTGCAGCTGAAAAAGCCTCTGACTGAACACACTTAGTTGTGTGATCACTGTGTCATGCAAAGGGTTTGCAATGTTGACCATTGTGTGTTGAGCACTTTTTTTGCAACATTCCTCTTTACATAATCAGCCCAAAATGACCAGGTTTTATCCATTCAGTTTCTTCAAATCAGTTTCACACAGTCATGGCACTGAAATAATCTTCATGTGGTCCACTGTTCATTCCAATCTGTAGACTCAAAGCACCCCTTTAAAGTTTGTTGAAGTCTGTCTGGTCCCAAGTTGCAACCAAAGTGTGTGTGTGTGTGTGTGTGTGTGTGTGTGTGTGTGTGTGTGTGTGTGTGTGTGTGTGTGTGTGTGTGTGGAGGGGGGGGGGATTTCAAGATTGTTGTACAATTATTTAATCTAATAAAGGACAGGCAGACAAACTATACGCATCTTTAACATTTCGGCAAAAGAAAATCCAGCATTTTATTTCTCTGGAGGAGCAGTTAAAGTATTGGAAAGCTGAAAGTGAAGCAGAGAGGGAGCACGGTTGAAATCTCCACAGATTGTTATGAATGAGTTGGGGTGTTGTGTTTGTAACCTGGCAACGACTAAGCTGATGACATTGCAGGCAGCGTTGGCAGCAGCAAGAGAAATTTAGAGCAAACTGATTTATCGTCATGGACACCGATTTGCTCCTTTACAGTGATATGTTCTGGATTACTGTGTGCTGTTAACAAGTATTGCAATACCTTTTAACTTTAGTGCTGTTACCTTAGCCAACAGAGTTTTAGTTCCTGGTACTTTTGTGTATAATGGATTTCTTTGAGCCTGTATTTGATTTAGGAACTGTGGCTAAATGTTTAAGCATCCTGAAGAATCCACACACATAAAACCCACATGTGTCATAAAAGTGCTCAAGAGCGCCAAACACGCACTGTTTCTTTACAAATCAGTGTAGATTAGAAGTCATGATAGGAATTTCTTTTGTTCACTCTTAAGACTCACCTTTGGTGCACAAATACTGTTGAATAAGAACACTGGCATCTTTGTCAAGTGAGTGTGAGCATTTCTGTTAATACTCTTTTTTTTTTTTTTACATACTGAGACATTTAAAAAAAGGTTTGGAATATTAAACACAGCCTAGTCTGAGAGCAATCCTCTATATTATTACACATTGAAGTGCAATATTGATGTAATGTCTGGTTTTTAAGGGGCAAAGCAGACATGGCCTCTAGCCACCAGTTCCCATTACTTCCAGATAGCGATGATTTGGATGCAATCTACTGCACTCCACTGTGCCATATGGGTGTGCATGTGTATGTGGTCATAGGTGTTTTCTGTGCAATTTCAAATAAAGCAGTGATAGATTGTGGTGTGTAGCCATTTCGAGTGAGATGGACTGAATCTAAGTATTGTGCTGCCTGCTTTGATACTCTCTTTGATTCTGTGTCTGCCTCTCAAGCATTTTTTCCTCAGTCCCGCACGCTGCCTGGAGGATAGAAGGAATCTTCTAAAACGGTTATTTATCTACATCTCATTCTCTCTTTTTGCTACCTCTTTCCTCTCTACACTATCAGGGCAGAACACAAACACCACCTCAATAACACACAGTTGCACACTCTGGCAGGGCATTCTAGAGTTGTAAATCCGGCATCAACCGAGAGCTTGTCACTAGCCACGCCAGAAAAATAAGAAGGGCTCGTGAGTATGTGTGAGCATGTAAACTGTGTGTGGTTTTTTGTGTTTGGATGAGAGGGGTTGAATTTATGGCTTTCAGTTTAATGAAGTGAACAATGAGGTCACATGAAGAAAATCATCAGGAGAGAGAATGAGGGGGGGGGGGGGGGGTACATTTGATTCATTGAAGAGTGGTTAGCAGTAGTCCACCCTTTCTATTTATTTGTACTAAAAATAATGGCAGTGCACTGTCAAGTTTGTTGATGTCTACTGTACTGAACCTTCTACAAAGGATATCTCAATCTTTTGCTCTACAGCAACATTCTGGGTCACTTTTCCAAGGTTAAACTTATGGTTCTCTGCATAAGAATATTAAGTGAACCACTTAAAAATAAATCTCTTATTAAAATTTTTTCTTTGTAAAAGCAATTATGGCTTTTTCTGGATCTTACAACTTAAAATGATTTGTGAATAAAGCATTCAGCATAGGAAAAAACGGATAGTGAAATATTGCTCACCTTTCCAAAATCATGGGGTATATATCAAATTTCTAATTTCACGTTAATTTGATAATTTCATAATTTGTACATGACATGGTGACAACAGTTTGTTCAGATAATATAAAGAAATTTCAGGCATTTCTAGGTGAAGATTTTGATTTTAAGAACAAACCAATTTTTTGAGTTCACATACATATTTTCATAGCTCACATTTAAAAAAACCGCACTCTTTTTACTATCACAGCTGACAATAACACAATAATGACAACTGTATGAGTTGTTGGGCATCAAAGCCAGTTTGATCCTTTTACAAGATGGTTTTATATTCACTTCAATTTGGTTTAATTTATACACTATATGATCTTGGGTCAATTTACATATGAATGTTTAAATGCAGTACTATTGTGAGAAGCCCAACAATATCCCCTTGAAAAGGCACTGGAGAACTGTGGACGGTATATGGATCACTGAACAAGTAAATCACTGAATGAGCAAGCTGTCATCCAGTGACTATTCTTTTCCATTTACCACAAAGTTTTCTTTGATTGTTAAAGAAATAATCATCAAAAATAATGAATATTCATAAATCCCAATAAAGATACATAAATAAATAAAGAAAAATGCTTCCATTCCCTAGTGTTTTATCTACTATAACTATCTGAGGACAGCATAGACACATTTAAAGAAATGGAATAGTTTTTTATTTTAAATTAAAAACATTATACAAATGTTAAGAATTGTATCAGACCTCATTGAAACACAAACTATACATTCTGCTTCCATATGTAGCATCCCTGAACTGTCCTGGACCTCATGTTTACAGATGGATTCTTCTTAAAAAGAAAACAGCACTCAACTGTATAGGTGGGCAAACTGTCCTTATGTTGTCGGTCAGATCCATCACTTGGGCCCAATTCTCAACATCCTCCATTTGGGTATACCCCTCCATTTTGAAGTATAAGGCCCCTCTTTTCTCCTTTAGAAGTCATCAAGCTATTAGTATTGAGTTTTGTTGATCACTCCTTTTTCAGGAAAAAAAAAAGCTCAAGGCTTGAAAACGACAGTCCACAGACTAATGGGTCCCTCCAAAGTGACCACTCCTACTTCCATTACACAGGCTGTTAATCAATAACAGCCCTTTTTCTACCTGTTTCCGTTTAAGTTTTTTCTGTTTCCTTAAAAAAAAACATATAAAAGACACTGTTGAAGCACCTTATTTTGGTGTTTTATGTGTTTTAGTGTATTATTTTTACCCAGACCAAGTGCATTGCACATGTCGTGTTTTTCTGTGCTACCACTGCATCATGTTGTAAAGGAGCAAATGATAAGTGTGATTCACTCCCCATTCATGCCCGATCAACGTATTTGTCGAGAACCATGGCAAGCATACCCAAAAGTAATCAGTGATATGTTGTGCCTATTGTATGCCTGATCACATTGTGAAAGTGTAAGCATGTCCCCATATGAATGCAAATTCAGAGTGATTATTTTTATACACCACTCAGGACCAAATAATCTAACCCTCATTTAAAAATGCAGCTAAAAAATCATAACCTGGGAAATTTTAAGGTTGGTTTGCCACTTGTCAACATTTTTGGCTGGATTATTTCTGCCATGTTTCATTCTTTGCCTTATAATATGGTTCTATTCAGTTTTGAGCTTTTTGTCATTTCAAGTGCATTTCCAACTGCTTGAACACCACATGCTCACCACCACATGCTCACAGCTATAGAAAATAAACTTGGGTTATATTTAGATAATGTACTGTCCAGACTAACTAGTTTGTGAGGTTTCACATGTAGCAAATCAGAAATGTCCTTCAGGGCTATATGGAGGTGGGCAGAGATAACAACATGTTTATTTGTGTTTCAGAAACAATTTGCAAATGTGAGAAACAATGATAATGATCTTATTGTAAATAATAGAAACAATCAGGATTTATTTCTCACATTTACAGCTTTGGTCTTTAACTGAAGACAATCTTTTCGCTCCCGTTTTTCCAGTTTGAGCACCTCCACTGCTCACCTTGCTGCTTGCTGAACCAGAAGGAGAGGGTCAGGTTTGAATAATGAGTTTTCAAAACAGTAACCTGAGGTCAATTCGCCCATAAGGTGAAACTGTATGATTTCAACATAGTTATGGCAAAACAGCTGAAAGCAGAAAAAAAGGGTCCATTTGAACTTTCCCCAAAGCAGCTGCTTTACTTGAATATATGGCAGTTAGCATCTTTGCCAGGAGCAATGAATTCTTGGAATTTCCAGCAGCAACTTTGCCGACATGATGAAAACAAAATGAGTGAGTGTGCTTTTGAAAATTTCCAAGAGTTACTTACAGTCTCCTGATTTTTACAGCAATTTTTTACACAAACATGGCTCAAATAAACCCAAACTTCTGAATCCAAGAATGAAGATTTACACAAGAAAAGTGCTCAGACATCTGCCAAGCCTTAGTGTCAGTCACCTGAGAAAACCCTCAAAAGGCCCAACAGCCCAACCAGTACCCCTTATATTTTTAACCTTCTGGATCACTAGATCCACAATATCAACATGATCCGGGTCAAACAATGTCAGATTATATATATATATTTATTGTGATTTCATCTTGTTTAAAGCTATAATAGCAAAATGCTCCCTCTCTTCCAATAGTAAAGAATCCTTAAAAAAAATTCCTGGATACAGACCATTGACTGTATATTAAATGGATGGTGCCTTCTACTAGGTTTCTTAAGAGCTCAATTAAAGGTTGGTGGCCGGTTCCTACCGTTGCCATCTTTGTAGTGTCACGTGTCTCGTCACTCCTGGAAAATACAAAAATGGGCGAAGAGGTGGCACTGAGACGGGGGCTGTGAGCATGGAGACGGATGATTGACACCCATCAAACTCTGAGCTGCCTGTAGCTAAGAGCTAGCTGAACTAACCCAGGGGCTAATGGGACCTAACCAGGTAGGCAGGCTAAAGTTAAGGCACACTGTTAGCCGGCTAAAAACTGCGGTTGTACTACCCTCTGTCTCTTGCTGCCCGATATCTGGCACCTATCAATTTAAAGGACACACCCCTAATTATGAAGAATTAAGATTAAAATAAATGTATCCAGACTAAACAAAATCTATATTAAACATCCAAACGGATGAGTTATAAAAGAAATACCCACCCAGTTGTTGTGAACGTAAACTTGACCTATTAAACCTAAAATGTTTTTTTGTACCAGGTTGTAAACATGTTTATTTCTGCTGTGAAGTTGGGCTTTTTAACATGGGAGTCTATGAGGGAGTCCACTGGAGGTTGCCGCTTGATCTAGACGGTGATCTGGATCACTCCCAAAAATCTGTCCATAACTTTTTGAGTTCTGTTGCTAACACACAGACAGACAGACAAACCAATGCGGTTGAAAACATAATAAAAAGAAATGAACAGAAGAATGAATGCAGAATAAGTTTTGGCTATGCTCCAACAAATGAATGAGGAAGATTCTGGGGGAGAAATGATCAGCTCCTCTTACTACAATAGGACCCTGTTAGGAGTAGACATCCTGGACAAGATGTTGAGGCAGTATTCCTCTTGAGCTGCAACTAGAAGATGACTTGTTGCAGTGTTTTATCACAGCACTGAATGCATGTGTCCTTTACTGGAGCTGCATTGATGCCAGGAGGACCCGCCATGCGGTTTTTATTGAGCTCTTCACCTGTGACACAATGAATCAATATCAGCTGACATCCAGGGCTCTGTTTGGTTACTTTAGCATTATATTATTTGTAATTGCTCCCCTTCAAATAACCGTTAAAAATTTTAAATACATTCAAAAAATGATTTAATTTTGTTATACGTTAGCTGATATGTAAATGTTGTAAGCTCACAAGTATTTGACGTTTTCTATTTGAAATACTAGTCAATCAATTTATTATTCATTTATTGAAAATCTGTCTACTTCTGAATGATAAAAAAGATTCAAATGAAAAAAAAAGGCCTGTGTAAAGGCCACCTTTAACTTTTTTTTATTTTTTAATGCTTGACAGGGTGTCCAAATGACCACCTCTGGCGGTTATAAAGCAAATTGGAATGTTGCCAGTTTTAGTGTTGAAGTAGATTCTTGGATTCAGGTGTTGATCCAGATCACCCCCAAAATCTAATCAGTTGTTCTTTATCCCATTTTAGAGATTTCCTGAAAATTTCATCAAAATCCATCCTTTACTTTTTGAGTTATGTTGCTAACAGACAGACAAACATATGCCACCGAAAACATAACCTCTGCCTTGGCAGAGGTATTAATCTGCAAATTAATGAGAGTCATTGGTTTACAAAGGCTAATCAGCCATATTTTTAGTAGTCTCCTTGACCATGTCATACAGCAGCTCGGTAAATCAAACCAACAATGTCACTTGTCAATCTGCCTTTTCAAAAAGATGTCTCTTCATTTCTTTAACATTGACCTCAAGGATCTCATCATGTTGACATGACCTGCTATTGAAAGATCAACATGCACATAACAACAAGTTACTTAGCAACAACCATGGCTAGTCAGGTGAGGCAAATTGCTGCAGCTGAAAAAAGCCTTTATTTGCTGCTTTTGCTGATTGATCCTGCAAATCATTGTCACACAAAGTTTTCCATGACTGATGCATGTTCTGGCTTTTGCTGAACATCACACTTGTAGATTTTTCCAAAAGCTGTTGCAGTCATAATGAACATCTATTTCATAATATGAAGTATAGACTCATAAGACCATAGGTTAGACAGGCAAAACATGAAATTCACTCCACATCTCAAGGGATCCAATTAATCTCCAACTAAGTTTAATACAATGCATTGTTCTTTCCTTTTATAACAGCTTTTGTAGTTCCATAAAAAAATCTGAAAAAGAAAATAACTTATTTAAAAAGCCCCCAAAAAAAGAAAAACAATTATTGAAGAAAATGTTCATTGTTGCTGAAAACACTCTTTGCACCTGCTACTACATACATTTTCATCTTCTTGTCCTGATGGCTGTATTATTGGAGAACCTGTCATCATTTGAAGAGCACTACAAACACTACCGGTCAAACGTTTGGACACACTTTTGTACCAAATGGAAATGCCTGACAATGTATATTACTGTATCTGTGTCAGGGGTTTTATGTAATTATGTAGAGGAAGACAAAAAGATGGCAGAATGGTGGAGTGCTTGAAATTGTGATAGAAATGGAACAGCTCATCAAGAGAATCAGTCAGAACCAAAAAAGGCAAATGCACAGTTTTTGGCACAGTTACTGAAGAAGAATGTAAACCAGTTAATGCAAGATAAATAAAAATTATCTCATAGCAGCACCCTTACTAGAAAAACCATATAAAACAAATCACATGTGGTAATCCAATGGGACTAATTTAAACTACTGTTCTCAACACTTGCTCTGCAAGTTTGATAGATAACTTGACACCACTGGGAACCAGGTTGAAAAGCCTTAAGGCACTCTGATGCTGTTCAGAAATACCTGAAATATTCCCGCAGTGGTGACTCTGCTTTCTTTTATGTAAGCTGTCACTCAACATTCACCTATAGTTCAGGGTCTAATAACTGCAAAAAGAAAAAAACATTTAGAGGTGAAGAATGTCATAAAAATGACACTAAAGAAGAAACATGGCATATAAAAACTATTGTTGATATTCTATTGCTTATTCTAATTCATATTATTGCGCAATATCAATTTTAAGGACGCAGATGAGGGTCTGAGATGAACTATTATTATCATATGAACAAGGTGTCCTTGTGGCTTGAAATCCCATCCAATAACTCAAAGGTCACTGATTTGATCATAGATAAAGCCACAGAGTGTCTATCGGCAACCATGTATCATGTTAAACAGTCCTTGAGATAGACACTGCCAGCCTGCTCCCTGAGTTCAAGTCCATGAAAGATAAACATGAGTGCACTCTGTGGAACTTAATCAAACTTGAATAACAAAAGAAGACAGGCTCTTATGAAACTTAAATTAATCTGAAATTTGAACTACATGGTGTATGCATATATATATATATAATGTAGCAGAAAATCCGTTACAGACAATTTAATAAAAAGGATGAACCCAAAACTAAGGCTGTCAGGACGCAAGTAATTTACACCTATTTTAAACCTAGCACTTTTCACTTTCAGGGACAGTTTCCTTATTAGAGCAGCTGTTGATGTTGAATCCAGGATACAGTCATCTAATATGGCTAAATGCGCAAGAAAAATTTGTTTGATATCTCATAGCACTAGAGGGCTTTCCAATGTTAAGCACACCAATAGGTACCTGGTCAGCAGAGCAGTAATGTGTTACTCAGCAAGAATCTTTTTTACCCTAGCTTCTCAGGTTACGTTAAGCTCCTTTCCGACATGCACTGCTTTCCATTAATCTGATGGCCTCTGGACATATCAGCTTCATGCTTGAATGAGCACTCTAGTCGCTTCCCACTTTACTGGAGCTAACAATATTAATTTACTCTTTAATATTGTTTAACATAATTTTTTTAGAGAAATGCATAATTTTCAATCATAAACTGTGTAAATGTGATGTACAGTATACTGAAACCCAAATTTTATCTGATGGGCATTATTATTTTTAAAGTGACACCACATAACTTTCCAACCTTTAAACTCCCCGTTTCTCACTTGTTTTGATTGTACACCGACATTCGTTATGTACATTCCCAGACTCTGCAGCATCCTGGGGCTGAGAAACTACACTTCACGTTTTTTTCTTTTCTTTCCCGGAGCATCATGTTACAACTGCATTTTGCAACATGGCTGAAACATTCATTCATTTTCTGTACCTTTATCCAATTCAGGGTTGCGGGGGGCAGAGCCTATCCCAGCAATTAGCAGGTGAGAGGCAGGGTACACCCTGGACGGGTTGCCAGTCTATCGCAGGGCCAACACAGAGAGACAAACAACCATTCGCGCACACACTCACTCCTAGGGAAAATTTAGAGAGACCAATTAACCCTATCATGCATGTCTTTGGTTGGTGGGAGGAAGCCAGAGTATTCTGAGAGAACCCAAGCATACACGGGGAGAACATGCAAACTCTGCACAGAAAGGCCCCAGTTCGAACCCCTCCCCAGCCGAGGTTCGAACGACCTTGGTGTGAGGCCGTGGTGTAACCACCACACCACGCTGCAGCTGAAACATAAGAGGACATTATCAAACAAAGTGAGGAAAAGAAAGAAAGAAGGTGACACAGCAAGATATGCCATTCCAGACAAGAATTGACAAGTCAAGATCGGTCTGACTTTTATTGGGCTGGAGAGAGCTCAGAGTAGAGACAGGATTCCAGATGTATGCCAAATTAGCCTTCATTTGGGGGTGCCACAGAATGAAAATCTGTCAAATTCAAGTTGTGGGGCTTTAAGATGACATAGAAATCAAACCAGTGTATTCAGTTAATTTTTTTTTCAGTCTAAAGAAAAACATCAATAAAAAAGGAAACACTTTGACATCAGGCACATTTGGATAGATGTGAGGTAAGACTGAAACATGATAATTGTTAGTCGGGAAAGAGAAGAATTAATGAAGATTAAAGAGAAAAAGAATGATGGTTTAGGAGAGTCTGCTGTTAAAAGGTCAGGTCCTGCGGTAGTTTTATCTCTCAAGACAGTCAGACAGAAAGCAGATGACAGATAGCACATTTAGCTAGTTATCATTCAATAAAACTGGTTCTGTTAAGGTGAGAAGACATCTGTGTGAGATGAAGTCAATTATTCTCCAGTGACTCTAGAGCAAAACAAAGCCCTTCCTCTCCTTTCCTCCCTGACAAATCTGCCTGCTGGTTACAGGTGTTCAGTTTGTGAGGGGTGATGTTATTTCACATGGGTTTAAGTGGTGAACTTGTTTCAGATTAGGAGCATGGTGGGAGGAAAGTTTCATGGTTTCTCACGTCTTGTGGGAGTTGAGGATGTGGTGTTCAGCAGTAACTGTTGTGTACTAGTCATGAGGAGATAATAAAACAGCTGACAAATGCCAAAGTTACTACCAGACATTTTGTGCAGGAAGTTTCGTTGTTGGTATCAGTTTTATAGTAACTGTTCCAGATATAAATGGTAAAGATACAATTGCTGGAGAGATCACTGAAATTACTTTAGAAAAAAGACAAGGGTTGGGTGGGGATTTAAGTATAAGACCAGTCAGTGTCTTATGTCGGGCAGGCAGCAGTCAGTTTCGGAATCAAGGAGGAAGTCTAGAGGGGAAGCCGAGCTTATGGTACCCAACAATTGAAAGATATATCATGATTTTTACATAGTGCAGCAGATGGGACAGGCTCCAGCTCCCATGTGACCCCAAATTGGACTAAACGGGTATAGAAAATGGATGGATCATTTTTGTGTCAGACAGTTTAATACTTTTTCACCATTTTTATGATGGAAGAATGCCTGTGTTGTGACTTATCACATGCACACTGGCTGGGCAATGGGCTGATCAGCTTAAAATGAGAATTATGCTTTTTTAACCACAAAATACCAAATAGCCTACAAGACAGTAGAAATATGTGAGAAACCTGAAAAATGCAAACATGTACTGTCTTTTAAATCTTTGTAAATGTAATAGCCTGAACTGAGCTATTCTTCAAGTGTGGTGTAGCTTCTGGCGGATTCAGCTGATCAGTGACAGAAAACATTGGATAAAGGGGCAAAAAAAAACAGTTTGATGCAAAAATAACGGAGTGCAAAATTAACAAATATAATTTCTTCGAAATTTCTTAAAGGTGTACTGCGCAAGTTTAAATGCTAAATATTATTATTTTCTTTCCCCAACATCCTCTTACAATTGCCTGATGTGTAGGATGAGCCGATCTCCATTCACTGCAGTTGCCTCTATAGTACTGTTTCTGCATGCTCTATGAGTGGGATTCGGTTTCGAATCCTCACGCGCGCATGTGGGTTGACACGCTGCGCGTGCTCGTTAACCTGGCCGCTGCAAGTATTGTATTGTGTACACCGCCGCAATAAGACAACACTGACAACTAAAAGTGAATAACAAGAGACTGGCAGCCTCAAGTGCCTCTCAAACACCAACACATACTCCACGTAAGACAAAGAAAAGAAAAATGTTGTCTAGTGTGACGAAAATTATATTTATATTTACAAATTTCTAGATGCGCTAACAATAAACTAATATTCTCAACACAAACCACTGTGTTGTCTTGGACGATGAAGACGTCGTCTTGACATTGAAAATATAAAACAATTATCAGTGAAATAATCTTATCTAGCTAAATTGATTTTATAGTTTGTGCATCTAACTCCGGCTCGGACTGAGTGCAGTGCAGGTTAACAAAGACCAACGAAGTCGAAAGCGGCCCATGCGCGTGCACAACATTGGCATCACTTCCACTTGTAGCCAGAGGGGGCAGACTTCTGGAAAAAAGCTAAAACTTGCGCAATGCTCCTTTAAGCCTGATTTTCTGGTAAAAACTTGCTCTTCTGCTGCCATGCTCTGGGCATCTTTTACATTTTTCCCCATCAGAATTTGCCCTTGATGCTCCTAACCGAGACTGCACTGACTACTGCATGTAAAAACACCAACTACTCATACAAACGAAAACAAACATTTTTTTCCCTGCTACAACAACAACAATTTCCCTCTAAGAGGGATAAATAAAGTATATTTCATTTCATTTCATTCATTTCTCTTAAAAAACAGAATACTGTAAACCTTAAAGGTTGGGATCTAAAAAAAAGGATTGTCACGGTTACTGTTTGTCAAACTGAAGAGAGGTGACTGCTATCCACGATGTCACACACGGGATGGGTGATGATTATTAATAATCTGGCAGCACCATCTCTGACATCAGCTGGCTGTTTTAAACTAGTACTGTCCTGTTAAGTCCCTAGAGGAAACCTCTCATACAAGCAGTCTTACACCTGCAGTACAAGAGGAAGGGTAGGGGTTGGCGCATCAGAGAGAAAATAACTGACAATAACACTCCAGACAACCCTACTGAATACAGTCTCATTTCAGCAAAACAGGTCTGAACACTGCTCATTGGGCCAGTGGGTTTAGACATGGTAAAACATTCATATATCTTAAAATTGCATGGCCTTTTTACTGGCCACACAGAAGCATAAGAATTTACCAGTCATCTAGTTGTGTTCACATCATAGCACAGCATAGTGAGAAGCCTATGAGCATTTTGGATTGAGAAGGTATTTGACATGATTTAGGGTTAACGTTTCAAAAAAGAAGGAATATTCCCCAAAACAGATGTGCAAGCTAAAATAAACATTCAGCAAGGAGGGTCATTTTAGAACCTGCTACATTTAATTTATAAAATAACAAACACAACGTCATATAGAGGTAGAAAATAAATGGAAACAGAAGACATTATGTGTGGGTAAAGTGTAAGATAGTAGGCTCCAGGGTCGAAAGGGTGGAAGAAGGCAGAATCAACAATCCAGGAACTTCTTTAAAATGAACATTTTATTTTCC
>JAOXYM010000018.1:16706579-16719190 GCA_028567055.1 Leptatherina wallacei
CAATCGTCCGCCTTGAACGAGAACTTCTCCGGCGGTGAAACCTGGAACTGGTTCATGCTGCAGCCTCCTGTTAGCCGTGCGCGGTTAGCTCGCTAGCGTCTTGAGAAGGAAAAAAAATCTCAGCCGAAACTGTACAACGCCGTGCAGCTGCGCTAACGTCTATCTGTTCTTAACCTATAACTTTAACTTCTGACACCATGTTCAGTGGCCGATATGGCGCATATAGTACTTAAACAGCTCGGCTCAATGATAGACGACATGACACTCGTGCAGTCAACTGGGTGCTTCCCTTTAATAATCCTCCAGAACATTAGTCAACACCAAAGGTTCCTACTCCAGTATTTCCTCTAACACTACAGAAAGGACCCCGTTTGAACCCTTTACCAGCCAATGCTCGAACCAGCAGCCTTCTTGCTCTGAGGCAACATAACAAAAGAAAAAGTAAAAGGAGAAGAAAAGAAGAAAAGAAAAATAAGTTCACACTTAACATAAAAATTTGAAACAAAACGAAAACTAATAAAAATTTCAGGCATTTCCTTTAAATCATTGTGGTTCGAAAAACAGAAGTAGGCAGAAGTAAGAACTTTGAGGCCTATCCCCTATTACTCTTATTATGTTTCCCTATTAAAAGGGTGAACTTGAATATTTAATATCGCACAAAAGCATGTAAATGTAGAACTAATCAGATAATACCTGCACCCATACAGTAACAAGCAGTTCATGGTAAAACTTCATGTTCCTCCAACAACAAAACAAAAACAAAGACTATGGGACACTGGGACTACAAAAACAGACACTGCAACCATCTGTTAGAGTTCATTTAAACTTGATTTTTCATTAAAGCGATTTTTATATAGTTACTAAAAAGCTGAACTTTGACAGTCACTTTAACCCTGGTTTAGAATTTATTCATGTGTTTAGTAACTGACAATGAGAAACAGATCTAATTTTCTTCGACTTAATTTCAGTTTCTTTATCTAAAAAGAAAAATGACAACCTTCACCACTAAGGTTTTGTTTTGCTCCTCTTTGCTTCTCATCTGCTTTTCTGTTCAGTAACTGAAAAAAGTATGAGGTTTTTCCCGAGAAATTTGGTGGACAGATTAATGTTTATCAGTAGAAAAACTCTTTTTAGTAGCCTAAAGCCAGGATTTCCCTCATCAATTCATCTCTTTTTGTGTAAGTCTTTAACACTGGAACTATCAGACATTTGATTACAGATTCAAAGGCGGGTGTTTACAAAACCAGAAAATTAATGACCACAGCATGGAAGCTAAAAGTCTGCAGATAGTGCTTATCTTAAGTTTAAGAAAAGTAAGCAAGCCTGCATCTTTGTTAAGGTCAGGATAAAAAGCTATTAAATGAGTTAAGGATCATGTGCTTATGATGACTTCATTGTATTTGTGATTCTAAAGGACAAAAAGAAAAGACCTAGAGGTGTTTTTGTGCTCCGCCACATACTTGGTTGCATTTTTTTTCTTGACATATTACTGATGATATTTACTGTCCCAGATGCTTGCATCCAATAGCTTATTCAAATTGATTCCAAAATGCTCCAAGTATTGTCAGCACCACTGAACTGTGCAATTATTTCCCAATTGTAAGCCTGGTGGCAGCAATTTCCATGACTGCACTGTCACAGCAACGTCAGCTCCATCTCTTCCTGCCCCTGCCTCACTACTACTTTTCTATGAGTCTTTCCTGTCATCCATCTGTGAGATAACTCTGGCGTAGTGTGGTGTAGTGCAGTGTATATATAGGTAGACAAAGTATACCCACTTAAATTTCAGGTAACATTCTGTGTGCCCTCTTAAATCCACATTGATGTGCATCACAATTAGTCATGGGTCTCAAGCTTTGTTTTTTCTTTCTAAGATGTTGAGGGCATGAGGAATTCTTCCCCGTCTCTAACTGGCAAATGATTGCTGCCCTCTGTTGGATGGGTTTGTTAAGTTTCCTTAATTAATTATTTTGATATAAAAAGGTATGATCAAGGAAATCATACAAACCGAATTACAATCTCATTGACCTACAGTCAGCACTTCCAAAACACCTTTTCAAAGTAGTTACAAAGATGTAGTTTTCAGTTATTCTAATATTGGTAATCAAAGCTCAACACATTTTATTTTCTGTCATGAATAAATCTTTTCACATCACAAAGCAAACTTTTTTTACAAAGAGGAAAAGTCTTGCAGCCTTTACCAAAAAGTGGATGAGTGAAAAGAACTGTTTAACCAGGGTGGCCCCTTTGAAAATCCTGGAATTAAAAAGTTTTTTTTTTCTATTGAAAAACTATAATTAATGTCATAATGAAAGCCAATATGATTGGAAGAAGGGTCTAGAGACTGAATTCTGCATTAACAATAATGATGGATGTTCTTTGCAGGCCCTATCACCCCTCTATTATTGTGCAAAATGGTATAGTCCGCACTTGCAAAAGGTGGTTCAAGTGAGTTACACACAGAGTGCAGCCAGATAGCCAGAGGAGAAATTCATAGCTTTTCCTAAAATTGTTAAGTCTGGATACCAAAACAGATAAGAGAGAAAACAGAGAGGGAGAGAAAATGAGGTGAGGAGCAGCAGCTTATCACTCATTCCTTTGAGAGGAGGTGAGCAGAACCTACCTGAACTAACACAGTCTGAGCCGATATCAGCCGATATATGTGTCAGAGTGAAGGCAGCATGTTAGATTCATTAAGGAACAACACAGAAACTACTATCAAAAATTCATCAAAGTTATTACTGCAAATTATTTGACTTATACAGGCCCCGTGATACCCCCCCCCCCCAAAAAAAAAGTAAATTAGTTAAACTTTATATAGATATTTCAGTCCTTTCCCAGCAATCAATCATGACATAATTGCAATATTTGGTATCAATGGATTCCTTGTAATTTCATGATTGTGAAGTTGCCACTTATCACATTATCTGAATGCACCAGACCCCCTAAACTACAATGTTTATAGCAATTTCTATACAATCATTTTTAGATTAATCAAATGAAACAGAATAGTAGACTTTCCTAACTTTATGTCATAGTGAATGATGAAAAGCAGTGTATGATTGTTACTGTTGTTGCATTTGAATCAGATTCAATCCCTTACAAAAATATCTGACCTTGAGAAAGGGCTGTCCTAATTATTACTGAATTCCTAACACAGTAAAACAGGAGGTAAAATATATGACTTGTGTTTGTTAGTGTAGCAAAATGGTTTATTGCATAGCAATCACACTTAAGGCAAGGCAAGGCATGTTTATTTGTATAGCACATTTCCTGTTCAAAAGAATTCAAAGTGATTTAGATAAAACATTAAAAGCCTATCAGATAGTGTAAATAAAGCATTAAAAAGTAGTAAAAGGCAGCAATAAATGGCAAAAATCACAATAAAATCATTAAAAAAATAGATTATAGATTTAGAAAAATTAATTTAAAAAAACGTCACCAATCAGTACTACTGTAATATTCCAATGTATCAATATAAGCACAGATTAACATCATAAACCACTTGGTCCTCAGATTCAGACAGCAGCAGCAGGTCCATCATCATGTCAAGATGATAGCATTGAGGATGAGGGACAAGGTGAGCTCATGGAGGGAGTTATCAATTTACAATCATCTGCAGCTGATTCAAATGAAAGAATCTTAGTGACACCTACATCAAATATCTTTTATCTGATTGCATGTTATGCTATAAGCAGGTTAAGATAATCTTGCATCTATTTAGCTTGTATGGGGTCTGTCCTTGTAGCAGAGAGAGAGAGAGAGAGATTGAAGATGTAAGTGAAAAAAAGTGATTTGAGCTTTGAAGGTGGGGAGGGGATTGAGGAGAGAAAAATATGCATGAGCATAGGGGGCCCACCAAGATGGTGTGTACACAGGGCTTAGAATTTTGTGCTACGCCCCTGGCTGCTCCCTCTTATTTATAAGCATGGAAACACTAATTGAGTTGTACCGTTTGTGGTGTATTTCTCCAAAAAGATTTTTCTTTTATTTCAAGAAACCCTACTGGTCTCGGTTATTTGAGATCTCTTTGTACCAACAATCGATCAAAACATGATATAAAATCTTAAATGAAGTTTGTATGGATGTTATATTTGGCAAGGTTCTTTTGTGTTTTACATTAAGGTCCAGTGTGAGTCGTCCAGTGGTCAAGAAAAACTTATGATGCACAACATATAGTTTGACATTACCAAAAACCCACGTGTGGTCTGCTCTCTGAGGGTGTGAAGCTTAAGAAGAACAAAATGTCAGAGGTTATTAAAGGACGAGTCAAACAATGATGTAGTTTTGTTCCACGTGTTTGGACTTTCCATTCCACTCTTATAATTCCTGCAGCGTCCGCCTCTTGTTGAAAGTAGAACGGGTTTTGTATTTACAAATACAAAATCATCTGTTTTACTGCACAAGGATTTTTTTTTTTGACAGAATGAGTTTATGAGCTCATGTACTTCTGCATACAATATTGAATCTCCAAAGCAAGACTAACATACATAACAAGAACACTGCAAACAATAATGTAAATGCTCTGATGCAGTGCTTTGAAATGATAAGAGCTCATTATTCAAGCAGAATGCTTTGATCCAATCAGAAGACTATAGTCTTGCTTTAAGACAATCGCATAATTTCTACTCTTTAATATATTCTTATTCCATCAGTCACTCTTCTCGACCCATGGAATAGTCATGTGCTTTATTTGCCCCGTCTGGGCTATTCAGTACATTTTAAGTGCAGTTTACTTCATTTTCATCATTGTTCCTTGCATCACGGTCTATCACTGCTGCATGCATTGTGCTCACAGTGATGTAGGTGTATCACATGAGGAAGACTAAAAGCGAGACAGGCCCTCAACAGACAATACGTATGTGTCATACATGAATACAATATGATGAGAAAGTGGAGTAACAAGGTGTTAACATGTGCAGCACATTGTTAACATGAACATCAACGCTATCATATTATTAAAGATAATCATAAAATTAACAGCACAGGTGAATGCAGTGATTTCCAAAGGACTGGCAAATGAATAAGTTCCATGAAAAATTCAAAAGAGCGCATTTACACCCGTATTAATAATTCAGTCTTTTTCAATAGACTAAAGTGCTTTGTTTTGCATTTGATGAATGTGCAAGGTCCATTTGAATTAACCTGAATAAGATCAATTGGAATCATATCTCACATATTAAAAAGCCCAGTTTATTATCATGACTGGAGCATCTTATAAGATTGACGGTCTGTATTACCTGCTTATATAGATTGATCGCTCCAATTAACCTGTATGATTATTTACAATTTTGAGCTAATCTGCATCATATGATTGTTTTGCGGCAAGAGACACCAATTGTTTAATGGAATCAGCAGACAAAAGAACCATTGCAGTGCAGACAGCTTAGAGATGGCCACTGCTGGAAAACAGCATTTTTAAATCACCTGATGGCATTCATTCAATCATTTCACATAATCTTTATTCATTTGCACAATAGATAAAGTGCTTTATATAATATATATATAATATGTATATTATATATATATGTATATTAGTTCTGTCAGTTCATTCGACTTTTCAATTGCAATTAATCGCATGAGTGTCGTGAGTTAACTCGCGATTAATCGCATCTTAATCGCAGACTTTATAAAAATCTTTTTTTGTTATTTTATCCATTTCATTTTTAAATGTTTTTAAAGAAGATATTTATATTACCCTATCATAATTGTATAACAATTATATATTATAATACTTATTTAAGCTTTTTGAGAAGCTCACATAGACTTTAAAGACATACTTAATCCTGATTTGTTTATATCTTGATATTGTAGTTGACATTGTGTGAGGTAGAGTGTTAGAGTTGTAATTTCCGAGCTGCAGTGAATGCAGCACAACTCCTTGTCATTTTGAGTTTAAGTTTCATTTTCTATTCCTCGACCAGTGGCCGGTTTGAGTCGCCTTCTGCATTATTTGGAAAACTTAGTAGATAAAATACCTCAGTCTTGTCCAGAAAACCATCTTGCAGAACTTTAAAGCTAAACTGTGCGTGTTAAGATCCATTCTGTGTCCGTTTCTGCTTCAGAGACAGAACCTGCTTCTGCATCACTCCCTGAAATTATGCCAACAGTTCTGCGTTAATCACGCATTAAAAAAATCAACACCGTTAAAAGGAGTTTGCATTGGATCCTGGATGAAAAAGTTGTATAGTGCGGTTTTCTCAGCCCCAGGACTTTGCTAGGAAGTGACCACTCCAGAAATGCACATAATAGAAGTCACTGTGCCATCAAATGACTCTGGAATGTGTAGTTTTAAAATCCAAATGTCACAGAGTGTGTCTTTAAGAACAATTATGAAGGCCAGAACTGATAAATAAGGATAACTTAAGTAGTGACTACTTAATGTAATCATATATATTTATTCAATACTGCAACCCTCTTGACTTGATAAGCAATTACTTTATTTATATAGCACCTTTAAAGCACAGCTGCAACTCAAAGTGCTTCACATAAAAGAAAAAAAATAGTTCAAACAATAATCAGTTAATAAAATACAATGAAATTCATTAGGAACAAAGTAAAACAATACATTTAGTTACAATGCTTTAAAAGAGGACAAGTAGAAATATTGAATAAATAAAACTAACTGATCACAATATGCTGCTATATGACAGACTTTGAACTGGCTAAGTTATAAACTTTCTTAAAAATTAAAGTTTTAAGCCTTATCTTAAAAGTATAGACAGTATAGGCATCCCAGACACTGAAAGGGAGCTTGCTCTACTGAAGAGAAGCCTAATAGCTTAAGGCTCTACCTTCCATCTACTTCTAGAAACACAGAGAACCAATGAGATCTTTAAGATGGAGCAAGGTTATTAATAGCTTTATACGTAAGGAGTAACACTTTAAATTCAATCCTGAATCTCACAGGAAGCCAATGAAGAGAATCCAGGACTGGGGAAATGTTTTTCTCTCCTGTCAATCTCCCATCTTCTGTCAAGGCAGCAATTTGAGGAATTAATTCCTGCCTTTATATCATTGTGGCTGGATTACTGTAACTCCTTGTACTTTGGAGTGAGTCAGTCCTTACTCTCGCATCTGCAGCTCGCTCAGAATGCTGCAGCACGACTTTCAACAGGAACAGGGGAAACGTGAGCACATCACACCCATGCTAGCCTCACTCCACTGGCTCCCCTTGCACTTTAGAGTCCATTTCAAAATCTTTTTGTTTGTTTTTAAAGTTTTAACTGGAACTGCCCCACGTTAAATAGCTGAGCTTCTCCACCAACACACTCCCTCACAGTCCCTCAGGTCAGCTGACCAGCTTCTCCTGGTGGTCCCTAAGGTGAAAAAGAAGCTCAGAAGAGACAGGGCCTTCTCTGTAAGTGCACCTAAACTGTGGAAGATTTCACCTTTGCCCATTCTCCAGTCTCCCTCACTGTCCATTTTTACAACCAGTCTGAAGACAAATTTTTCCTCATTGGTGTTAAACCCACCTGAGACCTGATGTTACTTGCTTTTATTTGTTTTATTTTGTCTTATCTATTTTTACTTTATTTTTTTCATCATGTTTCATTAATATCTTGTGTTTTGTGTTTTTGTGATTCAGTGTTGTTTTTACGTGACTTAATGTACAGCACTTTGTTCAGCTGCAGTTCGTTTAATGGGCTTTATAAATAAACTGAACTGAGAATTCTAGCTGCAGCATTTTGGATCAGTTGGAGGCTGTTAAGAGAAGTTTTAGGACCTGCAGAGGTCAATGTAGGACCATCCACTGAATATAAATTGTTTGATCTGTTTCAGAGGTTCTCGGGTCCGAGGACAAAAACTCAGTTTTGTCTAAGCTTAATAGGAGTAAGTTTCTTTTCATCCAGTTCTTTATGTCACTGAGACATCCTTGTAGGTGAATTAACTTGTTACTCTTGTCTAGCTTCATGGAAAGGTGTAACTGAGTATTGTCTGCATAACAATGAAGGCTGATGCCGTGTTGCTTAATAATGGCACCCAGTGGAATCATCTATAGTGAACAGCAGTAGAACAAGAACTGACCATTGTGGAACACCATACTTGACTCATGCAAGAGGAGAATGTATAATTGACATGGACAAACTGGAGCCAATAAGATTGGTAGGAGCTAAACCAGACTAACGAGGTTACTTTAATTCCAATAACGTAGTCAAGCCTTGGGAATAGAATGTCATAGTATTTTGTGCTGAATGCGACACTAAGGTCTAATGGAACAAATATAGAAACAAGTCCACTGTTGGAGACCATCAGAATATCGTCATTTTTACCAGTGTAGTTTCAGTGCAATGATTAGACATGAATCCAGAATGAAACTTTTCGGACAGATAATTTCTGTGCAAATCATTAATTGATTGGCAACAGTTTTTCCTTGTATTTTGGAGATGAAAGGAAGATTGGATACAGGGCTGTAATTTGCCTAGACTCCTGGATCAAGGATAGATTTTTTAAGAGGAGGTTGAATTAAAGCAACTTTGAATGCCTGGTGTACATAGCCATTTGATAGGGATAGATTGATAACTGTTACCGTCCCCTAAATGAAGAGGCTCGAAATGAAGGAACTATGACATATGACAGACCACCACCAAGCAGCAATGTTTGAAAAGAAGTTTATTCCAACAAAAAGAAAAAAGGAGAAGGGAGCCCCGGCCAAACAAAAACAAAAGATGGGAGGAGACCTCAGATCAGCTACGCAATGGGCCGTAGGATCCGGGCTGCTCCCCAAACTAAAAGACCAAACCAACTAACAAAACCTGAAAGCTGGAATACCAAAGGCTCCCAACTCAAACAGAAATCAAAATGCTGTTGTTGGCGATGGCCCCCTTGGACACTGCCCACACCTGTCTTTTATACTCCCACTGGAGTCCCTCCAGCCAATGACTAATGAGGAACAAGGACAACAGGTTAATAATAATTTAATAAGGGATTAATAATTTAGGATATAATCTATAGATAATCTAGAAAGAACAGGTTCTAGAAAACAAGATGAAGTTTTAAATTAAGCCAATATTTCTATTAGCTTTGAGAGCTCAATGAAATGGAAACAGTCAAGATCAGGTTCAGTAGTCATATCCAGGACTAATTGATTAGATGACCCATCAGAAGTGGAACCAAAGTTGGGGCCATGGATTTTTATCTCTAATCAAGACAATTTCATTTGTGGAAAAAATGTATAAAAATCATAACTGCACAGTAATAGAGTATGAAGTTCAACAGAGCTGTGACTCCCAGTCAGCCTGGCTATAGTGTTGAAAAGAAATTTTAAGTTGTTCCTGTTCTCCTCAATTAATGTGGAGTTATACGTTGTTTTAGCTCTGCAAAGTGCACTCATGTTATAAGATTGACTTTCCAGGCTATTCTTCTTCCAGCTTTGTTGACCACCATCATTCTAGTTTTCATGTGGTTTGCTTTAAAATACAGGGACATCCATTACAAACGTTCTCATGCGTCGCTGTCCTCATACTTTCATGCGTCTTTTACGTTGCCATGGTTGACCTCCACTAGTGGGCAGTGCTGAGCTCATAATTAACTCCTAACTCCTGCGATACAAAGTTAGTTTCAGAAGCCGGTTATCGGTGGTAATGCGCCGCTATAAAGCTGTTTATAACCAACCTACACACCATTAACACTCGCATAGCCTTATTTCAAAAGCTTGCACAGTTTCTACAGTTTTTCTCTTGTCTACATTCTTCTTCTGCATTTGTTTCTGCTCAGCACTGCCGCGGCGGTTTCAGGTGGTATAACTCAGTCTTCTGCGTCGAGTGACGGATGTGCAAGGACCCTGAAGATGCACCAAATTACACGTGCGACGAATGTATCCGTCTTCTGCGTCAAGCATAAATGGGCCTTAACAGTAAAAGGGAGTTTGGCAAAGAGTACAGTTCTAATGGGCATGGGTTGCATTTATCTATCCGCAATCAAATTGATTGACTGATTAAACATTTACATAACATATACTCAGCTGAAGTTTACTTTATCTATAAAGTAAACCACCACAGCTGAAACAAAGTGCTGTACATAATTAAACAAAGCAACACAGGACCAGTAAAATAATATAAAAAATAAAAAAATAATAATATTTTTTTCTTAAATTAAAACAAAACACTTTCAAAAAGAATTAAAAAAATTACAAACAAACAAAACCAATAAATAAAACAACCATAAAACACTAAAACAGAAGCAGAGTTTCCTGCTGGTTGAAAGCCAGGGAATGAAAATGGGTTTTAAGGCGAGTTATAAAATAAAGTTTTATAACTATATATAGTCACCCAATAAGATCTTGAGAAGAAAAAATTTATAATGGATCCAGGATATGAAAAAAGCCCAACTAAATATGAGATAGACAACAGCAGACAAAGAAGGCCTTTAGGAGAAATGTATTTAAAGAAAGTTGCTGACTCATGGTTTGGTATGCTGAACAGACCTTCATTTTAAGGGGGCTAACCACAAAATAAACCCAATACAAAAAGCTGCTTTAGAGATCATATAAACAAAACAATGAATAGAATATCATTTTGTCTTTGCCTTCAATATCTGTGGCATTAACTAATGTTTTGTATTACAGAGTTTTCTAAATCCAGACACTCCTCTTGTCAGTACAGCTCCTTATTCTTATCATATTCCTTTCTGAGAGATAGTATAATGCTGCAAAAGACACAAAGGGAGAAAGACAGATTAAGATTTATTGAAATAGAGAAGGTTGTTGTGATTGCCATCAATCTAATTTCTAACTCATGTGAAATGTATGAATACACTGGGTGTGTGTGAACAGTACACTCCATTTTCAACAGAATTGAGGCAGGACAACCTGAACTTGCAAGACAGGCAAGTAAATATAAAAATGGGGGATCAACTTATTTTCAAACAAAACATATTCCCAATATTTCAATGACAATTTTGTGACACTCAAAATTAATTAAAAAACAAGAATTTATTTTAATCCATCTATTTATTTGAGAATTAAATCTAATTCTCAAATATGTGATGTGCACATCTGAAAACAGTTCTTCCACAATGGAAGCTCTTAGTCTCTCCAGCAATATTTTATCATTGTCATTCAGCACTGCTTGTTCCCTTTAACGCAAGGTAAGGGGACATGGGATTCTCTGTATTATTGTATGTTAAATTAGTGTTTAATGTAATTTATATTTCACAAGGCTTGCTGAATTCAAACCAATTTTGTTACATTACAAAATCTCTTTAACAAAGCCAAAGGCTCATGTACATAATCTCAGTTGTGATTTTCAGAAACTAGTCCAATAGTCTGTAGGACAGAGTAATACTATACTTCCAAGTTGTCACTGGGAACCAAGAACCTGTTCGACTTGAGTACAGAATTGTATATCTCTGAACTCATTGATTTCTCTATTGATGCTGGAACCCCTCAAGTCAACCTGCAACGCAAGACACTCCTGTGCGTCTTGCAGACAGGGAGAAGTGGTCCAAAGCACATCTACATTTTACAAAAGAGAATGATAATGTCTGTGAAATGATAATTATCAGTAAGGCTAGAAACACAAACATGCTAAAACATCTTGCTACTCAACACTGGATTAACTTGTATGTATTTGACACACTGTATGTGCAGCATAGCTGAGCTAACCGAGAAGCACATCTCTTACCGACAGTAAGTATCCTGTGTTAAAGATATTAGCATTATGTCATCAGTATTCAGTTTCAGACTCCAAATAACAAAGCTGTCATTTTGATTATGGAAGCCTTTGTAGGTGAACATATTCCCCGTAGAAATCAAGGTTGAGAATCTGGTAATCGTAGCAAAAAGCAGAAAACGTATCACGAAAATCAGTTGCCATCCTTGGTTGTCATGGTTACAAACCTGTCCTCTAGTGCAGTGCTTTCCAAACTTTATGAGCCACGACCCCCAAGATAACATACGCTGGTGATCAAAACCCTTTAACCCCGGGCGACTGAGTGGTTACTTGCAGTGTTGCCAAGTTACTCTTCAGTTAGAAAAGTAGCTTTTGGCTGTCCTAAAAGTCGCTAAATGACACCATAATCTAATTTGCATATTCAGCCTGGTGTATATTTTAAGAGACGCTGCAGCCGAGAGGAATTGTGTCATGGGAAAGGGAAAAAGGTGATTAAAAACACACCTTAAATATGTTTAGAGCAGCAAATAAAGACTTTCTTCAATCAATATTTTCTTTATTTCATTTAGATTAAATAATTGATTTCGTTGTAATTAATTAATTACAACATGTTACAATACTTTTAACTGTTTAAATGTTTTTTAACACTTTACAGTTTATTAATAATCATTAATATCCAACAGTAAGCCAGGAGGGGATCAGCCACCAGCAGCTTTGGATGTTTCATTCTCAGTCTGAGCATGGAGGACAGGTGAACGTCTCCTGCTTAGTCCAGAATGCTGCTGCTCGAGTCCTCACTAAGACCAGTAAAGTGGATCATATAACACCAGTTCTCAAATCTTTACACAGGTTTCCCGTTTGTCAAAGAATCGACTTCAAAATCCTGCTGTTAGTTTACAAAGCACTGAATAGTTTAGGGCCGAAATACATTCAGGATCTTCTGGTTCGTTATGAACCAACCAGATCACTCAGGTCATCAGGGTCAAGTCTACTTTCAGT
>JAOXYM010000018.1:16769650-16814631 GCA_028567055.1 Leptatherina wallacei
CCCCACAGGCGAAGGCCCGGCCACCAGGCGCTCGCCCCCGTGCCCCACCCCCAGGCCTGGCTCCAGGAGGGGGCCCCAGTGACCCGCGTCCGGGCAGGGGAAAACTAGGTCCATTTGTATTTATCATCGTAAGGGCCTTTGGTGACCTGCCTTCAAACCAAAGTCCATTTTTTCGCTGGTATGAAGATGTTGGTCCATGTTTCAATGCTCTTATTTTGGCCAGGTAACCCCGCCCCCAACCACTGAAGCAAGCTATGTGAACCTGTTCTTAACTCTGGCCAAGCAAAGAGTTGGTGCCAGGATAGAACCAGTTTTGAAAGCCAGCAGCCGGTGCTTAGGCGGTCAAAAACCAAAGAACCGGTGCTTAGTCTGGCTCTGGCTCCAAACCAGCACTAGAAGGAGCTCGGTCAAAAAGTGGCTTTCATAACGACATTTCAGAAGTTGCACCTTTATTTTGTGACAGCGTTTCAGTAATTTATGGAAAATTTGCATACACACTTGTTTTGTTTTCTTATGATGCTTTAATTGTTTTTTGGTGGAGGCTTGCAATAAGCCAGATTGGCTTTTTGCCTCTTCCTGTACAGTTTTCTAATTATTTGTATTAATTGTATACTTGTTATGTTATTTTTGTGCGAATAAACAAGCAAGCAATGAGGTTTGGAAATGCAACATGACTTCACAGCTGAGGGTAGCTTTCACCTGATGTTTAAATGACTCTCACAAAGAAAATCCACAGGAATTACAACTGATGGAAGTGGATTTGTTGAACCATGGACGCTTCATTTTTGAAACACACATCAGGCGCATCATGTAACTTAAATTGTGCTTTTTGCTATTTGCTTATTGCAAAGTTTAAAATTGCAATTCCGATTTTAAAAACAATCATTCAGCACTAGAATGGGTGTGTTCTACTGAAGATAATGTCCAAATCAAGTGTCCTCCTTGATTCTATGAGACGTGATTTCCGTTTTTAATAATGATCAAATCAAGATCTTGATATTTCAACTTTGAGCTCAAATTTTATTGAAAGAGCCCAACCAGTTCACTTCAAATCAACATAGATAAGCTGTGATGGATAGATGGAGAAAATGATAGATGGCCTATTTGTACACCTACATATATCCTACATAAACAAAAACAGCACAGATACAGATGTCACACCTATAATCTATTACACAAATCACCTGTTTCTCAAATCTGACATATCTTGTTACAGGATTTAACTTTATCTCCATTGTGTACTCTGTCTAAATGTCTTAAGTACTTTGTTTCACCTTATTTTTTCAGTTGGTTTGTCTTAAAATGCATAAAACTCAACATACAGCATCATACACATCAATGATGCAGCACAGACCCACACTACTCATCGATATCTACTTCAAACAAACAAATCACATGTTCACTCACACTGAGACTCTCTGCCAAGCTACAGTTTATGTTTCCATGGTAACTAAGTACTCTTCAAATTATGAGTTGTCTGGTAATACCACTTCCTGGGGAAAACGCATTGCTTATTTGTATACGTGTGTACTTGTTGTCCTAATTATGAGCACAGGTGCATCAGGGATATGAGCACACTCTCCCTCCCCTCCCCTGTGCTTCTTGCACAAATAAGCATCTCCTCCAGTGCCTCCCTTTCTGTCAATGTGTTCACCAATGATGCCACATTGGCATCGATTCAAGCTGGAATCGGCCGGCTGTCATCATCTAGTGCAGACAAACAAATTGGAGCTTAATGTGCAGATTCAGGTCTCCCACTTTCATAGACTCTGGCCAATTCATGCCCTTCCATATATAATAGGTAGCAGGGTGGCTCAGTTATTACAGGAACATCATTCTAATAAGAAGGCTTTTTTAAAGCTCATGCTCCGACCTGAATAGGAGGGGCAAGAGGACTGTATGCCGATCAATAAAGTGTCACATTATTATGAAATAATAAAGGGAAAGATGTTACAGTTCCTGTGGATCATTATCTATAGACTTCTAAAATCTGCCCACCTTCAACTGACAGCATAACTGAATCAGCTAAACACACCCCAAGAACTCTAATTGATACTTATTCAAGTTGGTACATTTGTTTTTTCAAGCATCGGTGCAACATCCATCATTGGCTGGCCTTAAGATGTTTTAAGTGGTTCTCTTCTAAATATCAGGGATATCTGCAGTTTCATTTGTCCAGCTGAGTGGGTCAGTCACTGCCTGCTTCTCTCTGTACAAGATCTGCAAAGTGTCAGAGGTGTAGCAGAGTTTCCCATGACCTCTCTCACCTAAACAAAAAGCTGGTTAAAGCTGCAAGCCTTGTTCTTCTCCCCTGCAAGAAGAAAAGCCTTCACGAAAGAGCACACCTTTTCCTAAAAGCTGTGCTAAGAATGACCCACTTTCAGTTCTAATGTGCCACCTGGTCTCTAACAGCTCTTCATCAACTTTGAGTGTCATTTTGTTACCATTTACCAATTAATTAGCAAAAGGAACACATTTTTTCTCTACAGTCTTCTTCCCTTATCAGCAGCACATTAAGCCCCCATTTAAACCATTTAAAGCATCCAGGATAAAAATCTTTGTTTCTGGTCCATTCCCCACAGTAAAACAAGCCATGGATCGCTTCACTGACTATTGATTCTCTGTCTGTAGTGTCCACACAGCTCAGATAACTTTAACGTGCTCTTGGACCAAAGACATCTGTTTTGTGTGGCGAGATGATACATCTGAGCAGTTTAGGCTGAAAATATTGCACAGTGCTAACAGCCCAGACTCTTGTCTGTTCATCAGTCATTTGATGAACAGACAAGGTGGGCATGGGCAGCACTTGTCTACACCTAAATTAGCCTGCAGGTCCATATATCAGTGATGCCTTCAAGGTCACAAACAAAAACTGCCATGCCAGTCAATCCCACCTGGCTTCTCTGTGTTGGCAAGTACAAAGTAGATTTCATGGCTACACCAACACACAATTATGAGTCATTTATAGTTCACCTGAGAATGCCCTGCAGGCATTACTTTATCAGTCCACAGCATTCAGCAACTTTCTACAATCTACTGCACTTGGTAAGTATGAAATTATATTGTGGAGGCAAACATTTGGTCAATTTAAATGACTTAATGTTTGCATCCAGAGTGTGAATGCGTACAAATAAAGTTGCTTATTATTTGCAATTAATGGACAAATTGACATGGTTTAAACTACAATTGATCCTTTGGTATGAGTACTTTAATAAAACATTTTGTACTATTAAAACATTTTTGCTGGGATATTTTGTTTTGCTTTTGTCTGTACATTTAATTTCGATGCAGTATGGTGGCATGGCAATTAACCCCTTCAAATTAATCAAGTCAACCCAATTTTAAACATTAATAAATCACTATAAAGCAGAGGTGTCCAGCTCCAGTCCTCTGGGGGCCACAAACATGCAGGTTTTTTATGTTTCCATGCTCCAAGCCACCTGGCTCAAATTATTGCGCAAAACTTCATAGGCTTTTGGATCCATTTAATTTAAGTAAGGCGTGTTAAAGCTGCGACACATTGAAAACCTGCAGGACAGCAGGCCTTGATTCTTGAAAGTATCATCCAATAAAACCTTTATCCAATTTTATTATCTTTAACAATGGTTTTGAGTGTTTTGTCAACTTTATTATTTGTCAAGTCAACTGTAACTTTGTCCTGTCATATCAGCTTTAGTTGATTACATACAAACATACATGCACTTTGTCTGTTGAGAAACAATGCAACTGTGTGCTCAGTGCTCACAGTATAACACTAAATATCAAATAATTCCCATGACATCGTTTGTGAATACAGAAAATCCAACTGGAAAACTATAACAGTGAATCTATAAATTATGTAGCATTGGATATAGCTGGCTGTGCAGGTGGTCTTTGTGCAGCTGTCTTAAATCAATCAACAGAGACACTAGTTTTTTTTGTCCAGCCGAGAAGAATGATTGTGGTGAAAATTTGCCACACAGTTGGACAAGACCCTGGTTTGCAATATGTTTAACTTATTATTTACGATTCCAAAAAGTTTTAATTTGTGACTCAGATACAAATCCCTTGATAGATCAGGGAGAAAGGCTGATCTGTTGTGTTGGTTCTCTGTACACAGCATCATGCTTATAAATTCATTCATGGTTGAAGCAAATTAGTAGCTTCATCTCCATAACTCTTGGACTTGCACTCCAATGACATACTAGTCCCATTGCGTGTGGTAATGTACACAACTTGATGTGGTTCACTCATTCAA
The DNA here is from genome assembly GCA_028567055.1 of Leptatherina wallacei. NCBI lineage: Eukaryota > Metazoa > Chordata > Actinopteri > Atheriniformes > Atherinidae > Leptatherina > Leptatherina wallacei. The sequence continues at coordinate 16,773,888 of JAOXYM010000018.1, forward strand.
ATTTAAAATTACAGTGTCATCTAGCTGTTAAAAATGGTGATGATCAAACATCAAACATCCTCCCTCACCTCCAAGTACAGTTGTAAAGGAAGGTGGCCATCAAGGCAACCATCTTATAAAAACATTACATTGCATTAAATGAACATGTTCAACCTACTCAGGTTGAAAAGAAATATTTATGAACACAGAAAAAATATCCAGCTAGCTTTGACCTCCAGCTGCTGTTTGTTTGGGACATAGATAATACTACAATAGAGAAACTAAGTAAAACCAGATATCTGGAATCAAATGCCGTTTCTTCTGTGGACTAAGACAACTGCACACTGACGACTGAGCCATGGACGTCATGCCGGGTCTGTTATGTTCGAAATAGCGAAAAAGACGAATTTAGTTTTTTTCCTCATCATGTAACATTCATGAACACATCACTCAAAGCTGTGACACCAACCACAGTCGTATATAAATATAAAATAGCAAATGATATGCTAACATTTCATTTCAATAATACGTTAGATAAATATTAGCATAAGTCAAACTAGTTTATTTTCCCTCATCTGTATAATGTAATGCTCTGTGAACACTTCACGCTGCGCTGTTAGACGATGGGAGTCCAACATAAATACAAAATAGCAAATGACAAGCTAGAATTTCATTTCAATGTTACGTTAAATAAATATTAGCATTATTTAATCCAACTATTGTGCATTTACCTTTACTGTAGCTTAAAAAGCCACTGGTAATCCTACAGGTGGTGAAACGTATTTCCTCCTCAATCTGCAATGTTTTATGTCCTGCTTTATAGGCTGCTAAACTGTCCTCCACAATGACAACTTGGTCTTTTTTTAAACAACCAAAAAAATAAAAAATCTGACCAGGACGTCTTAATCTGTTTCTTTGGAGGGACAAACTATCCTCTGCTAGTGTCCCGCTCCAAATAATACAAATAATACAAATTAATACAAACGAACAAACTAGATTTAGAACAAGTTTAGCTAACGCTGACAGGTTACACATCTTTGAATGCAGACTTCTGAAAAAGAGGTCCAAGTGAGAGGGAGAGGACTGGACAGAAGTCATGGGTGGAGGAGCCAAGGTACCGGTGCTTTAATAAAGGAAGGGCATCCTGGAGGAGCACAGACAGTTGAGCACACAGCTGCTGGAGGGGCAGCCAGAGCTACCTGATGATGCATTAACATAGGCGTGATGCCCCAATTCTCTGCCCAGGGGTACTGTGGTGTTCTTATGGCAAGCATAGGTACATGCTATGGACTGATAGAGGAAATGCAGTGGCCAGGATCAAGTCTACTGTGTGGGATTGCCCTCACACTTCTCCCAGCCTTGAAGCAGGTTTTATTGTTAGGCTATTATTTTTATATGAATGTATGAACACTGATTGGATCACAATGAATTAGCTTGAATTGATTATGCCTGTAAAGTGCCCTGAGATGACATTGTTGTGGATTGGAGTTACACAAATAGAGCTGATTTGAATTAGTTTTCTCCACATTCACAGGCAGTACCGGGAGGATATTACATTATCAAGCCAAACAAAAGAGCCAGGGGATGATAACCATACCATTATTCAGCTTATAGGCATTTTACATTTTGGCAGCATGGGTCTTTAGAAAGTGACTTTTCGTCCCCAGCTGCTATGTCTGGAGGATCAGGACAGGTTTCCTGACACCAAGAAAAATACACAGGTTTCACACCTGACCTCTGTGTTCCCCTTCAGGCCCTCTGGCATGTTCATTCAGTTCAATACCTCCCTCATGAGAGCATCCAATCCAAAATCCTGTTTTAAAAAATATTTGAGTGTATGTGAGTGTTAAAGGGACAGTGTGTCACTAATCTGGCTTTTAATTTGGCTATATTTGCAAAAATCAAGTATTACTTTCATAAATAAGTGTTTTATCTTAGTCTAATCACAATAATATCCAAATGAAAGTGTTCTATTAGCTTAGAATGAGTTATTTATAAATACTTAAGTGGCAACGTACACAACTGATTGCTGCCATGTTGCATCGCCATCTTTGAATTCAGTTGCCTAGACTTGTTAGCCCTACACGTTTTAGAAGTGAATCCCCGTGTGTTGTCAGGGGAGGAGGAACAAGCAGCTGACCACGGTTCGTTCAGCTGGAGGACCATCCATACCATTTGCCCCGTGAGAGGGCAAATAACCAAGAATAGAAAAAGGATTAATAACCAGGAGAAAACAAGAGTTTACATCAGCGTAGTGTTTACCAGATGGAGATAATTCATGAGGGAGAGGAACATGAAAACTGACGAGAGGCTGCTGCTCTCTGTTGGACAGGTAAGTTAATTCAGTCTAACAGTGAAGTTTATTTTGGTATTATGTTAGAAACAGGGCAGGGTAGTCCAGCAGCTACTTTATCCTCCCGTTTGGTCGAATCAGTTACTGTCACTTGCTATATAAAAACATCAGAGATGGCTAATCTGTTAGCTTACAGTGGAAAAGCTCTGTTGCTAAGTTACAGCACGGGATCTTCCTCTTGCAGTGCGGACATGATTGTGGTGGAATAATTCCGGTCCCGAAGAAATAATTAGTAAAGTCTCACTGCTTTCATTGTTTAATTCCAGTCATCAATGCAAATACATTCACAGAGAGTGATTGTTCTTTGCACAGAGAGAATTCGAGTGCTCTGAAGCTTTCCGGAGAGACAATATAACCCAAAGTCAATAAATCACATGAAGTAAACACAGCTGCATTCCTGTGACAGCCACGACTCACAACTTCAGCCTGAAGTGAACAAGGATGTTCACTTCAGGAGAGGCTGGAGACTGATACTCTTACTTCAGACTAAACACAAGTAGATCATAAATTTAACAGGAAGACATGGAGCCAGGATCTCATCTCTCCAAAGTAATAATTCTCCTTCAACATTTTTTAGAAACCTTAACAGTCAGTTATAATGCTTATCAGTAAATTTTCCTTCACATGATCACTAAGCCCTGCTTTCACTGCCTCTACCTCTTTCCTCCCTCTCACTTTATCAGATCATCTCTGAGTCTACAGGTCACAAAAAAACGATTTCACACGATGATGTTAGCCATTAGCAGCAGCTTGGTACCAAATACATGGAGGGCATGCTTTTAACTTATCTGCATCAATAAGGAAACAGAATTATATCCTTCTGTTCCTAATCACCTGACGGGACACTCCAACTTCTGCAAGACGTTGACATTTTCACATTTATGATTCCGCGGTTTTGGTAGTGGTAGTAACGCGCATAAATGGCGAGGCGCCAGAGAGCACTGCTTGGTTGTTTGGATTCAATAAGCGCACTGCCAGATGGGAGTAATTATTACACACTGGGGCTTTAAGATGCATCGAAAAATATATATTTTCTAGAAACTGTTAAAAGCAGAATCCCTTTTCAGCCTGGTTCCAGAACTATTACCTCCTTCTACATTTATATTAAACAAACATTTTCTTTTGTTTCTAAATTATCAAATTGTTAATTCTTTCATATTTCTAATTTACATTAAATAAGTCACCAAAAAACTATGTGCTCGAAATGTATGCATTTACAGTGAGTCTGGCAAAACTCTTTAGTTTTAAAAAAGAAATCCCAACAACTTTTAGCATTGAGTTTTCAAAGTCAATATGCCTGGTAAAATGATGCTACGAAGCTGGTTAACTTCTTACCCAGGTATATCACCCCAGTAACAGACACGAACAGCTAACCTGGTCTGGAGCAGGTTAAGTTCTGGATAAGTAATCAACTAGTATGAAAGCTCCACCTCCTGATCAATCACTTCTCTTAGAAAATGTCCTGCCCATTTTGTCAACCCTGGTGCGCGGATCATGAGAGGATTGCTTTCAGTTTTAAGGGATAGATTCAATCCTTTTGAACCCATCCCTGGATCGCTGATCGAATCTCTTCCTTAATCCATTTCTGAGATTTCCTGAAAATTGTATCTCAATCCATCCATAACTTTTTGAGTTATGTTTCTAAAAGACAGTACATAAAAAGGACAGTGAGGAAGTGCACTGGGCTGTAATTGAGTGAATCAGAGTTTTGTCTGTTTATATTGTCCAGTTTATTTTGTCCAATCAATTAATATTGTATAATCCCACAAATTTACACATTAACAGAGTCAGCAATTTTCTGCTAGCATTCCTTCCTGGCGGTTGTGGTCCTGGAGGATCGGTTTAAATTCTTTATAATCTTAATATTTCTGCTCCTTCATGGTGAAGTACACTACGCTGCAAGTTTGTTGATTGATCAGATGCTGCAGACACCACCCCTTTTACATGAGCAAGCTCTTTTCAAAATGGAAAAACCCTGGGTTGAATTACAGAGTTGATAACCAGCTTCGAAGTACAGCTCATCCGGTTCCTGAATGCCTGGGTAAGTCAACCCAGGTAACAGGGCGATACTAGGGGTATGTTAATCAAGCTTTGTAGTAAAGGCCTCATGTGATTAACTGCAAAAAAAACAAAACAAGTGTCTGAATCATGAATTGACCACTAAATGTTCTTGTTAATGACAACTGGCATTTAAACAGTTCTCTTCATCATACTGTTCATTTCTTAACATCAAGACAACACCTAACACGTGACATGTTGAGACACTGAAATTTTAGAGATTAAGACAACATGCAACAAGTTCAAACTGGGCATCAGAATGAGCAAGAAAGGGGATTTAAGTGACATTGAATGTGGCATGGTTGTTGCTACCACACGGGCTGGTCTGAGCATTTTAGAAACTGCTGATCTACTGAGATTTTCCCACACAGCTGTCCCAAGGTTTACAGAGAATGGACCAAAAAATGGCAAATACCCAGTGAGTAGCAGTTATCTGGACAAAAAATGCCTTGTTGATGTGAGAATGGGCAGACTGGTTCAAGATAACAGAAGGGCAACAGTAGCTTAAAAAAACACTTGTTTAAACCAAGGTATGCAGGATACCATCTCTGAACGAACATGTCAAACTTTGAAGCAGATGGACTACAGCAGCAGGAATGAGCGCCACTCCTATCAGCTAAGAACAAGAAATTAAAGCTACAATTCAAATTCATCTATAAAGAGCTTTTCATACATAAGCAACACAAAGTGCTTTACACAGTAAAAACAATTTATGCATATTAAAAATATAATTATATAATTAAAACCTTCATATACCCGTATGTAACGGAATATACACCTCATTATAGTCTCTTTCACACACAATCATACATGCGCGCTCACACACAAAGCACATGTACACGGATTGTGGATTTCTGCTGCATAAATAAATTAAAGTTGTTGGTTTACAAAGAGTCATGGAATATGTCAATATCATTCATTCTGTGTCTGTGCTCAGGCAAGTGTAGTACTAAAGTTGGTCACTAGATGATTTTCCAATACGGTGAGTTGAGTTCAGCAACAGGTGATGGGTCAACAAAAACTTGCTGAGTGTTGTTAAAAATAAAAAAGAAGCTTTGTCAGTTACATGTTGCATTTAATCGTCATGTCAGATCTTGAGAGGTGGAGGCAAGGAGACTGGCGGACTGAAAATGGAGCTACATTATGTAGCTTATTGACAGCTAACGTTCTTTAGCCAACTACTCTCCCGGAAGTTGTCAGGTCGGAGCTAGTGACCTACTTACCAAAAACATATGGACAGGCGCTCTGCTGCTGAAATAGAACTCCTGTAGCTTGTTTCCTGGAGGGATATTCGGCACCGATCCTCCCCATCAAGCTGCCGTCATTGAGACATAACTCCTGGATTAGATGATGAAATTTACCTGGCTCTCAGCGCCTTTGGAGTATCTGGAGGACCCAAACACGCAGACGTCTTTGGTTGTCCAACTTCCAAAGCAGGTAAAAGGCCGCAACTCTCACAAATAACTCAAAATAACCAGGCTGCCATGTTCGTTGTTGACAGAAGTGACTGACGCTAAAACAAACAACCCCTCCCACTCCAGAAAGTTCAAATTGATGTACGAATGAAGCGTTTTATTCACGCGAATAAAATGCTACATTCCAGCGAATAAAACGCTCCATTCGTGCGAATAAAACAATCAAAATCGAGCAAGTAAACATCCAGTATCTGGGTGTTGAAATGCAGGCGCGTACGCGAATGGAAGCGCCCGGTGTGAATGCAGGGTAAGTGCCAACTGGGCATGGTTTAAATGCCAAAGCCTGAGTATTTTGCTGACCACATCCATTGCAAAAACAACAGTGTACCCATCTTCTGATGGCAGCTTCCTCCAGAATAATGAACCATGTGTCAAAGTAAAAATCATCTCAAACTGGTTTTTTGAACATAAAATGACAATGAGTTTACTGTACTCCAATGGTATCCACAGTCTCCAGATCTCAATCCAATTGGTCACCTTTAGGATGTGGAAGAACAGAAGATTCTCATCATGGATGTGATAAACCTTCAACTGCATGATGCCATCCTGTTAATATGGACCAAAATCTCTGTAGCATAGATTTAACAACATTCCTCAAAGAATTAAAAGGCAGCTTTGAAGACAAAAAGGGTCCAAACAAGAACTAGCAAGGTATACCTGATAAAATGGCCAGTGAGTATATAGAGATAGTTTTCACACCTTCCTATTGTTTGTGTTCAAACTGCACTTCAGTGAAGCAGATCGAACCACCAGGAAAACGTCACTGCTCGCTGTCTAGACAATAGTACCTACTCCCTAAAACATGCTGATCAGTCATGAAAAAGCAGGAAGAAGAAAACCAGGTTGAAATTTTGTAAATCAAATATAACGGGAGCGGACAGATATTCATTCAGTGCCAGCGAATCGCAGGATTTCTTGTTTTTTGGACAGTTTATGACAAAACAACATCACATTAAATAGGCTACAGGGCTCTAGACTAACTTTTTGCATTGGTTGCACTGGTGCGCCTAACTTTTTAATCAGGGTGCACCAGCAAAAGCTTTAGGTGTGCAACCCCATTTTATGGCATCGCTCTCAGCAGCTAATTTTATTGATCGTCTTTTGATCATTTCACATAGACATTAATGGTTATTTAAGTTATTCTGTACAATAATGAGGTTTAGAAAACTGTCTTTAATGGAAGCATGAATGTGAAGTAGGCCTAGAAAAAAAACATTAAAAAAAAATAAACTAAAAGTTCTAGTTTCACTGAACTGAATGAAACTAAACATGTTAAACGTTGGAATGGCTCATGAGGTTGTGCTGCTTCTGGCTAATTTCACGCTGGTTTTATTTTTAATCTTTCAAGTTACTTTTGTGAAAGGCAACTCCTCTTTGGTAATATGCCACGTTTATGGCTGCTTAGGCAGCCAGAAACATGCAGGGATTTAGTTTTTCTGTTTTTTGTTTTAGATACATGGCAGTTTCTTGTTTCATTTCAGTTTCCATTTCCTCAAGAAAAGTTTTATGCCGAGTTCTTTTATCAAAAACTAAATGGTCTGATATTTTTCTGATGTACATGACAGCATGTCATAGCTGCTCTGCGAGCTCCATCCTGATGCCACACGCATTCACACACGTGCTCGCGCGCACACAAATCAGCACACTTCCGGCAGCGGACACAGAGCGCATGTTGTAAAACACGTCAACCAGCAGAAAAGCTGACAAAAATATCGGGTTTTAAAAACTCTCCTAGAGGTGAATAGAAGCCCTTGCAGTCCAGCGAGGAGCAGCTGGAGGATTTCTCCTGCTTATGCCGAGAACGCCGTGTTCATCACGGGAATGCGCACAGCCAAGCTAGCCTATATTCTACTGTCACTGTAGTCATTTCTGAGTCGTATCACGGCTTAGAATTGAGCCATTATTCTTTGTGGGTTTTATTAACATCAACAAGTTATCTATTCTATACTCTAGAGCTGTATAGCGTTGGATATCTTCATTTTGAATAACCTGCTAGCCACTGATGAACTTCTGGGGGAGATATGAGCTGGGTCAGTGCAGGTGACGTGACACAGACTGGGGGGCTGCTGCGGTCAAAACGTATCCAACTCTCATCCAACTTTTCTGCTTCATTTTGCTCAGACACAGTGAAAAACTCTTGAACTATTGAGGATAATAGGTGACAACCACATATGATCAAATTCCACCTTATTCCTCGTTTAATTCGGGTTTATGTGGTTCTCGTCTGTGTTGTTCTTCGCCGTATCTAATGTGCGCCTCTCTTAAATTTAAAAACCAACACGGTGTACAGCCGTGGATCAGAGGAAAGACCAATCCCTTCTATTGGCTTTTTATCATGGTGTTATTCTTCTCTGAGCTCGGGTAAGGAGGGAATGAATACAAAATAGGCCAGCAGACATTCAGAGACAGAATTAAAGTCTTTCAGCTAAACCTGAGAAATGTCAGGCGCACCAGTGCGACCGAAACATAAAGTTAGTCGCACTCAGCAAATTTTTGGTCGCCTGTGCAACCAAATTGGTAGCACTTTAGAGCCCTGGGCTATATGGAAGAAAAGTAATGCAACGAAAGGAGGGAGGGGGTATATTTACAATTATTTAATGTGTTAACATGCAGTCGGGTCACGGCTTGCAGGTTACATAGGAGATAATGACGGGATTTTTTGTTAGCAGTTCGGGTGGGTTCAGGATGGTAAAACTCACCCATGCAGGACTCTGGTCTGGGGGTTCTTTGGTGTGCAGAACGTGTTTTTCTGAACACATGCCGTTTGCTTTATTTTCCCTCCTATGCAAACAATAGGTCTGCATCACTTCCTTCTTCCTGATTTATTGAGTTTGGAATACAACTTTCTCTCTAGTTTACTGGATAGTCCGTTTGCAAGTGAACCGAGACCCCCGACTTTCAGGAGGACTGCTTCTTCGATCCGCAGCAGAGTGCACTTGCTGTTCATACTCCGCGCACTATCCGTGGGAGCGGACTACGGTCCGTTCAGAGCGAATTAAACAGCCGCAGTATGAACGTGGTAACTATAGAAAAGTACCTCATGCAACCTTGATAGAATCAGGCAGCATGACAGATAAAATTGGCTAACAAGACAACTTTACAGAGAAGGCACAGGACCCCCGACTTCATGCAGAGCCTTCATAGCTTTTTTTTTTTATTATTATTTTTATTTATTTTTTATTTAATGTTTTGCAGGTAACTAAAATATTGCCAAGACATTTCTTTTCTTTAGATTTCATGGAAAAATAGAAACATAATGTGAAAAATATGTTGGATACGTTGTGGATTTATACATTTACGGTTTGACACAAATAAAAGATAGTAGACATAAATGTGTTTAGTTACTTGAATTAATGGATAATGAATGTATTCAAAAGTATGAAGTAGCCACAGAGAGAAAAAAAACCTTGAATGGAGAAAAATGATACATTGAAATTGTGACAATCATTGATATTGTGTTAATCGTAATCGAATCGGGTCATGAGGCACCTTAGATAGCACACCCCAGGGGCTAAAATGACTTGATTTATGCAGTTCCATTGATGGAAATCTGGGTCAAGAATCAATGACAGCTGACAAACACCTTGATAAGCAGCATATATTATGCCACTGGTATCAATGAGATCTAATCCCATTCCTATTCCTAGAGTCTACAGAGACAGGTTAGCAAGCAGCACAAAAAGCTAACTGTGCTTTGCCCCTTTGTAATTACTGTATAGAAATTGACAATGGACAGCCTTAAATTTTTCTTAACACTCTTACCCAACCAAATTAAAGATTTTGTCCACTGTGACTTCCATCTGTTCTGCAGTAGGGCAAAGCAAAAGGAACACAAATAAGTTTAGCCTTATTTAGGTTGCCCTAATTTTTGACACTGCTCTGAATAAGCAGAAGAAGGCTACAGCAGGCAAAAATTCTATGAAAAGCACACCAACTTCTCCTAACCTGTCTTACTAGTTTGCCAATTGTCAGTTAAGATTTTTTAGAGATGAACAGATATTCATGGCCAATCTAAAACTGCAGGCAGTAGGCTACACACTTACATATGCACATTTATACACAAAACTGAAGTGTACAGGCTGAAAGATGCACAAGCATGCGCGCACACACACACACACAGACACAGCCTCTACCATATGGAGGCACACAATGGTCCATTTGCTCAAAAGTTCATTGAAGCATTAACAGTCCACACACAGACAAGCCAGAACACATGCAAATACAGGTATTCACAGTTTGAGTTAGCTGCAGGTGGGAGTAATTGTCTTAACCTGAGTACACTTCTCTTTTTCATTGTCATTTTTTTCTAACTCCTGTCCTTTACCCCCTCCCTCTTCATGCTTCACCTCATCTTGTCTTTTCTCTTTGCATTCTATTTTATTTCTTCTGTTCTTTTCAACATGTCTGCAACCTGGGCTTGGTACTGCTGTAGAAAATATGGCCACAAACACACTGAATGATGCCTGATAGAGAGCAAACTAAATGTCATCCATTTTTAATGAGACACTGGTTGAACTGGACTGTTGACTGTAAAAGCAACACAAGCTAAACTAGTGGTTGATCTTAACATTTTAACCAGGAAACACAGATGCTTATAGCAGATGTTCTTGGTGGAAAACCCTGTGATTTCAATTTTTGGAAAGTATCCAAATGCATTTCACGGATTTAGAGCACAACGTTTCAATTTTTCCCCCTCTGGATTATCTAATGTCACAAATGTTGATCTTTCTCAAAAAACTGCTGCTACTGAGTGTGGAATTCAGTATCTACAGCCATATTGAGATCACTTTATAGTCAACCAGTGATTTCACAAGGCATCTTCCCAAAACTTCAGAAGGGAACAGATTATTTTAATGACATTAATTAAAGAAGACATCCTGGTCAAGGTAAATTTTTTCAAAGTTTAAATCAGTTGAAACAGTGAAAGGCACTGTGAAAGAAAAGATGGATATCTTCCTATAGTGGACATTAGGGGTCCATATATCAGTGGGATACCATAATAAGTAGGGCAAGAGGAGGGCTGATTAGTATGGTAGGCCATTTCATTTGTCCAAGGGTATCCAAAGCGACTCACTCACACAGGGAGGGTGTGCTGATGGACTGAGGGCAACAGAGCCTCAGTGGGCAACAAAACAATTATCTCCTCTCTGATATGGTCTCTGTTGTGATTAGACACCTTTGTCACTTCACTCAACAGTATCAGCGGTAAGTACTGATTGGTTGACAGGAGCATCAACATCTAGCAAAAAGTCACTACAATGAATACATAGTAGAGCCCTTAAGTGTAGTTGTCAAAAATGTAAAGATTGTGCGAATGTACAGCATTATATGAAAGTTTGCAGCACAATGTAACCAGCATAATTACATGACGTGTTACTAGAAAATTTTGAACATTGAAAAAAATTTCTATAAAAAAAAGAGCTAAATATTACCTGACTTATAATAAAAGATACATTTTAAAATTCAATAAAAAGAGACATAGTATCACACTGCCCACATTAAGGTGTATGGTGAAAGATCTCACGCCTGCCTTTTCAGTCAGGAAACCAATGCAGTTTTTTTTCCTGACCTTACCAAAATTGGGGGGCAAAGAAATGCCCACATCTCCAACACAATGACATACAGGCCCTAACCACAACTCCTTGACAGAATGTGGTCCAACAGCTGGTCAGGGAAGCAACTGTAAAAACTTTTATACAGTGCTGAACACAACTTGGTCTCACCTCATCTAAACCCTTGAATATGCTCCAAAGAGACATCTTTCTGCTCTGAAGCTGGGACATGCAGCCTGCAGGCTGTGTTGCAGCTCAGGTCCCACCTGAGACCCACAAACTACAGCTGACAACACCTCAGGTGATGCAACCCAAGCAACACACCTATGTGGGCTGTACATATCATGCCTAGGAGTAACATAACCTTTATAACTAGCACTTTGGCAGTTGTTTACATACAGTATGCCAGCTGCAATAGTGGGATCATTCTTTCCTCCAACACGTGCGAAAATGTCACCCAAGAGTCCAAGTGTACTGTACACTCTTGTTCAATTATGAGGCACTGCTCACATCATTTTGAGAAGCCTAGCTGTGTGATGTGCCAACATAAACAGCCCCATGTAAGCAGAAAATATTTAAAACATATGGAAATAAGCATTGTCAGGCTGGGTGAATTTAAACAGCTGCTTGGCCATCAGGATATAGAAGGTGAATGTTGCTGTTCAACACTCACAGCTCAAGAATGGGTTTCATGGCCCATAATTTATTGGGGATTCAGGTCCATATAAAAAAGTGCATATTGGTCCCCCCCCATCTTACTAAATCATGAATATGAAAGCAGGGCTGCGCAGTGACTGACAGGATATACACACGTTATTTAAGACAGCAGACTATATCAATATTTAAATTATTTTAATTTATCTTTCTTTTGAGATAGAAGGGCCTATAACCATTTCATTAAGAGGCTTTCTACAAGTGAGTGAAAAAGTTACTAATTTGTTATATGAGCAGAAACATGTCTTAGCTGCAGGGATCATCTGTGTCACGCTATGGTTTAAGTGGACTGATGATTACTAGTGGGGGGGGATGAGGAAGGGGATGAAACCCATTGATGGTAACTTTTAGACTCCAACAAAATCACAAGGAAAGAAAAACAAAAGAGCATTTCAAACTGATTACAAACACACCGTTAAAATTTTTAAAACTGCTCTTGTTGGTTTTCAGCTCTGGAGAAAGTTCTTTAATTGCTACATGTTCACAGAACTTAGTGCCTGGGTGTCATCTTACTGATCTGTTTTCACTATAGGAATAGTGCCATGTTCAAGTTCAAGTGTTGTTTATTTCGTCCTAAAACTATGATGCTTTTTAAAATTACTTGAACAAATACAGGTTATACATACCAATTGTGTTCATAAATTTACTAATAAGATAATTGTTAGTTTTTACCTCTTTATATTCCAAGGTCTCCAAGTGGTAGATAATGTCCCTTTGATGCCTCTATTGGGAAATCATAACAGATGCAGCTTGCATGGTGATTGATGGGTAGATGCCTGTTTTTCCATTTTTAGTGGAAACAGAGGAAACACAAAAAAACAAATGTCACGTATAGACTAATCCGAGCAGATACCAGAAGTAGACCGTCCACCATTTATGCAAGTTTTTTTCTAATGAATTCTTATGAGAATTAAATCATTTTCTGCTTGAATTTCTTCAAAATATCAAGGAACTCAGGGAGGACACGGTTGTTTGTTTCTATAACAGCAGAGGAAAACTTCCGTAGTGGAAAAAAACTAAATGCAAAGAACATAGGCCTTTTAATTTACAAAGATGGCTCCTGTCTGAGACCAGTCGGTTCACGCCGATTCCATGCAAGGATTTTCTTCAACAAAAGCTCGGTAAGTTTCAGTGAAAAGTTGTCAGTCTGACGTAAATGTGTTTCCATGCTGCTGTCAAGCCAAACACGGCGCAACAAGTCATGTTTATTATCCTAGTTGCTGCTAAGAGACACGGGGCTGACCTGTCGCTGAGAGTAAATGACTAATGTAGGAGATATTGTAAAGTGTTACAAAGCATAAACGTGCAACACAAGGACAAAAAAAAAAAAAAAAAAAAAAAGGACTTCAGTTCTTGTCTCAGATTATTGTAAAAGCGTTAAGTGAGCGTGCTAGGTTTGATTATTATATTAGAAGTTGTACTTTATGCTAGGCTGAGGACAGATTCTGCTGTTAGACTTCAGATAATCCGATCATCATGTTGCTGTTAGAGCCTTAAATCAGACACGCTGGGAACTTCATTCTCCCGCAGTTTATATAAATAATTTTATTCTAGTTTTCAGGAGATCGCTATGAAACTGGCGTGACTGCTGGTGCATTAATCCAGAAAAACACACACACGGACGCTCCGTTTCACTCCTGCAGGCAGGTGATGTTCAGAGCTGCTCTATCACTCTATGAAAGACCTGGAATGAAAAACCTTTGGAAAAAAAAAAAAAAAATCGAATAAATATTTTATCTGCAGTGATTGACCACAACAAACGATCTTCCTTGTATGCTTGTATAGCAACGTATTACAGTACTGAGATGAGGAGGAATCGAGCTGACCTTTTTTTGTGTTTCTCCTCCTATTCTGGTTATTGTTCAACCAATGCTAAATTAACATGAAAAACCAAAATAACTTAAAAACTGGCAGATCATTCATTAGTAACTGTGGGCCGCTGTCTAACGTCGTCAGTCCAGATATTCCTTTTTGCCGTCAGTGTCAGCAGGGGTGCCAGTTTATCACCGCAAAGATGGCGTTGCGGCACACACAAAACGGCCAGCAGATAAGTCCATAGTTTGCCCGCTGCCTTAAATCCTTTTGTACTTCAGCTCACTAACGTCCAATGCTTACATTGCTTAAATACAGAATTTTTGGTGGTGCATTATTGTCTGTTTACTATGTAAGAAAAAAAAACTTGTTACTTTCTCACCAATCATCATACAAGTAAATCTAGCTGAAATCAAAGTACAGATGTCTTTAACTTTGATAGTGAGCATGAAACCCTGCACAGTCCCAACAGACTAAACAGCTTACAAAAAGGAGTGATCCCAGTAAAATACAATGAATTCACAAATATGCCAATAGTAAACACCCCTTGAACATCATACCCTGTTGAAAACGCCAATACTGCCATGCCTAACTCTGATATGACAGACTTTACATGTCTATGAACATACCTTTAACAGCCGTAAACAATTGTTAGTTCTACAAACACCATGGCTAGGTTGATTGCTGGTCCTCTGCACACCACAAATTCATTTCTTTCTGATAACTCATACTTCACCTAATCCTTCAACCAATCGGACTTATAGCAGTAGTTACCCTATTATCGCTGTAAAGCAAAACGCACCAGTAATGTGATGCTCCGGGACAGAAAAAACATGTGAAGTACGGTTTCTCTTTAATTTGTTGTGAAGTTTCTTTCTTGGAGACTAACACAGTGGTAAGAAAAGCAAATAAAACTGACCCCGCCCCCCCCATCGTCTTGCCTATCATTCATTAACAATATCATTCCATATGTATTTAAAATTAAAAATGTGTAAAGTGACACAACCAGAACCTGAATATCTAAAACAAAAAGGATCAAACAGACAGAATAAGAAGGATGAGTGGCAGATATTGATTAACAAAAACCCTTGAACAGTGGGTGGACTGTGACTGATAAAGTATTACAAACATAAAAAGAAGGGAAACAGAGAGAAAGACCACCACCTTTCTATCTTAGTTGTCATCTTGTCCCCACTATTTATTTATTTCCATTTCCTCTTCCTCAGACACTCCCCTCATCTGTCACACTCCTTATCTCCACTTGGCTCATTCTAATGCTCTCCCCCTTAACTCCTCTGGATCATTATCATTCCCTTCTTTCTTTTTGTGCTTCATTTATTCATTCTTCAGCTACCTCCAACGCATTTCTTTCCCATTTCTCTTGTACCCCTTGCATTCATGTTACTCTGTCTCATTCATTTATTCTGCCTTCCACCCCACCCCTTGTTCGCTAGTCTGTTCCATCTCCCGCACTTGCTGGAGCAATACGGTGGTTAATTCATTTCACTAAGTGGGTCTTTCATTTTCTTTACAATTCATGCCCATCCTTTTCTGTCAAGCAAAATATTCTATTCATTTCATAATTTATGTTCCTCCTTTGTCTTTCATAGTGCCATCTTACCTCAATTTCTCACTTTTCTCGCTAAAGCACTCAATCTCAATCAGTCACTCACTCCTCAAATGCTGTCCCTCCAATTTTTGCAATACCTCTCCAGTTTATCTATGCGCGCTTTTTAAAAAAAAAATCAATCTAGATTATTTATGAACTAGATAATTTAAATGCTGAAGCCATTCTCTCAGTCATAATGTTATCATTCAAAATGACATGCTCTCTTTCACTGTGACTTTGATTCTTTTAGTGCGTTTAGCACTATTCATTATATAATAATATGTACAGGTCTTTCTACAACAGACAATATGCGAGCCCTCAAGTGCAGGTGTGTAACATTTGTGAATGATGTTCATTTAAACAGGTAAAATTATCTTTAAAAATGTTCAAATCTAACAGAGGGAAAGTTGCACCCACTGTCTTTTCAGCCTGATTTTCAGGCTATACAAAAAAAAAAAAAAGATTTTAATTCATGTTGCTATTTTGTATCAGTGCAGATGTTATTAAAATGTAAGATGGGTATCGCTTAGTCGAAGTAGAGGTCACTGCAGACATGATGTGGGCGTTTTCTAATCAGTGGAAGTTCTTCAATCATAAGACAAGACATGGCTAATCAGACTTGAGGTAAACAGGTGCTGCTGAGATTATTGTAGTCAGTTGCTGACACCCCAAAAGCAACAGATCGAGCGACTTTTAGAAGAAACTGTAGCTACTTAATAGAAGAATGTGACCAACAGTCCAGTAGAGTAGCTGTGTAATAACTTTGTGGATGAGGGACATAGCAGAGACTCACTCACACCACTGCAATGCCACCAGAGAGGACAAAGTAGAGATATTCTTCCATTCTTAAATTTCACTGACTGATCATCCTACATATAAATACAGTTAAAAACAGAAACATAACAGAAGCTTTCAATGAGTTTAGTGGGTTATAAAGCTATCATATTGTCTTAATGGGCTGTTTTTTAATCTCGGTTTCAAGACTGAATCTGCAGCTGAAATACAGAAAATTGAATGACAGCAGCTTTAAATATGAACAGAGAGGAAATAACAGGAAACTGATTAAGTATTGAGAGAACCTTCATATCTGTGACATGATTACATCAGGATTGTGTCGAATAGTAGATCATGTGATCAAGCAGCATTTAGACAGCAGTTACGTTGATTTTAGCTGCTTGTATTTTCAAACTCGTCCCTTCGGTCACTATCCACAGTTTGTGACCATAGGTGAGGGTAGGAATGTAGATTGACAGGTAAATCTCCACCTTTTAGCTCAGCTCCTTCTTCACCACGACAGATAGTTGTAGAGTGCGCATCATTGCCGATGCTGTACCAATCCGCCTGTAAATCTCCCGCTCCATCCTTCCCTCACTTGTGAACTAGAGCCCAAGATACTTGAACTCCTCCACCTGGGGCTGGACTTTATTCCCAACCTGAGGAGGACACTCCACCCTGCTGCTCATCTGCATCTTTGAATTGCTCTTATTTCTATGTGTTTTGGGTTTGGTTTTGTTTTTTTTGGATGTAATCTGCTTTTTGCTTTACAAATGAACTCCGATTCATATTCTGTATTGTTAGAGCTGTCTGTAACTAACTAAATGTTGTTTCGTCTGTCCAAAGAAGGCTTCTCTTGTAAATGAGGACTAACTGTACAAAAAAAAGGTTAAAAAAAATAAATTAATAAAATGGAGAGGAGCCAGATGAGGTAGCTCGGGGATCTGATTAGAATGCCTCCTGGACGCCTCTCTGGTTAGGTGTTACGGGCACATCCCACCAGGTGGAGACCCAAGGGGAAGATCCAGGACACACTGGAGGGACTGTGACTGGCCTGGGAACGCCTCAGGATCCCCCCGAATGAGCTGGAAGAAGTGGCTGGGGTGAGGGAGGTCTGGGCTTCCCTGCTTAGGCAGCTGCCCCTGCGACCCAACCCCAGATAAGCGGAGGAGAATGGATGGATTGATAATTAGATTCAACTAGAAATAGTTGGCAACAACATGCTGCTGCCATGTTGTGCTACAACTGAATGACTTCAGATGTTAAAAGGCTCCATCCCTATCCAGCAAAATGAGCTTGGAGCAGAAATTTCAAGTTTGCCATCATGCAAATTTCTGGCAGTATAACTGTTTTTTTTAACAAGCCTGCCTTCACCACCACAAACACATTACAGAATGCAAACCTACACGAATAAACCAAAGACTTTCCATTACAGAGAATATTCTCCTTTACATTCCTCTTATTGTGATCATCACTTCTAGCCCAGTGAAGATACGTCAAACACCAATATTTGGTATTTTGGCCCGATTGATTAGTGTGTACCGGATTAAACAAACGACGGGATTCAGGAAATCAGCAAATCTAAGAGAAAAGGTGGCGTGAGAATTCATTATTGTGTTTTTGTTTTGTTTCTCTGTGTTTTAAATTTTTTTCTGAATGGTAGTTTCAAAGTGTCCCTCACTCTGAATCAGAGAATTATAAGAAATGATGCATGTTAGAAGTTAATAAATCCAGATACCCCTGACCTTTCCTCCAAAGTTCATGCGGACATGAACAAGAAATGGATTAAAGCCAAAACGCCTCCTCTACCAATCAGTAAATTAAATTCCTGTCTCAACCTGAATAACACAGTAATTATTTTAATGCTCCCCAAACCAAATAGTATTGGCTAACGAGCTTTTATAAACTGAATTAAAAGACAAACTCACCTGTCGTGTCCTGAATGAAGCCTCCACGTCATGAACAGTCATACCTTGAAGCAAAACTTTTCTTTTTAAGTATGTGTCCGGTAGTTGTTATTTTTCACTCTTTTGAGTAGCTAACTAGTCAAGCTACTTCCTCACTTGAAGAAGCTAAAAATGTTCTAGCAGAAACCCACGCGACAAATAGGTCCACTCCACAACTGTTCTGTGAAAACTAATTAGCGTTTCATAATCACGCAGACAGCCACCTGGAAGCTGCACTGTGATTGGTTAATACACAATTAATACGGGTGGGTGTTCTGATATGATTGGTTACATTATAAGACTGACAGCCCTCGACAGCGAACAGAAGTAGAACAGGTTCACAGGGCCAAATACACTGTCCAATTTTTATTTATTTTTTCACATTTCAGAGGAGTAAATGTTCTTTACTTTTTGTTTCCTTGTCTGATAGTTTTAATTATCAGTTTTGTATCAAGTCAAGATTTTGATTTACAATTATTTGATGAGCTGAAATAATGAAGCCTTGTTTCATCATATTGAAAAAAACATCTGCAGCTTTCCTTCAGAAAATGATATGAGAAATGTGACAGTACCTTGATGGATTCCATGTTAAACCATCTTGTGAGGAAGACTTCCGTTATCTCCACCTGCCACCTTTGTTTTCTGCCAACTGTGGTTTAGTTTGATCACATTTTAAATGGTTAAGTTTGCTAAAAGAAGAGCTGTAGAGACTAGAAAAGAGAGGAAATTAGCTGAGCTGTATAAGAATGAGATAAACAACAACCAACTTTTTGAACTGGGTTAGATGCAGATTATGTAAATCTAAAACTTACTAATCTAATTTTTTCTGAAAGTATTTTTCTATATTAATATTTTATCTGTTTTCTTTTCTTTTATTTCATGGTTACTAGCATTTAAAACTACCCCAAACCCTTCTAAACTGTGAATTGGACAATTTCATTTCCCCTAGGTCTTGCCCGTGAGTGGGAGCCTGTGAAGCACTGCACTCTTTCAGATGCGGATCGAGACTCATCAGGGGCATGAGTTCATGGTGACCATCTCCCTAGCATTTGTGTTGAGACGAATGGTTCACACTTGGGCTTTTGATGACTGTTGAAGCATCAGAGTGAATGTTTCTCCCTCCAACACTGGATCCACACTGGGCTCAATGGCAATAATACTGAGAAGCCATAATCTTATCTCAGCTCCAAGAGCTCCAGCTTCAGCCTGTTGGAGTTTAGGACCACTTTGGTCTTCCATCATACAAACCCCTGCTTCAGGGGACTCCTAGGGGAAAATGTTCTTTACTTTAAAAGACAGGCAGATATGTTATGATTAGACTGTATTGCCCCCATGAATTTTCCCACTGGTTTATGAACTACTATTTTGAGCTCTTGATTTAGCATTGGGTCATCGGTATCAACCAGGAAAAAAATACAGATAGCTTCTTTCAGTTAGATAAAAACAAGCCATAATTACAGTGAATTAATAAAAACAAGCTTATTAAATTGTCTATATTGCCTAAAATATACTGATTGTTATTTAAAACACTTAGCAATTAGTAATTAACTTCCTGGCCTGTTATCCATATAGCATGTCAATAATTTATTTGGTTCTCATGCATGCCAGTCCAGCCAGTCACGACCCCAAGGACATATCTTTGAAGCCTAATGTTTATTCAGTGAAGTGATTATTTTTGTAAAAGGCAACAGGCACACTGACTGAAAAGAAATTAGCTGATGACAGAACACTTTTTTTCCCCATTGATTGCAAACAAAGTCCACAAAATTTCAATCATTAATTTTTCATAGTAGTGTCAATTTCTCTGTAATGTTCACCAGTTACTCGAGAAAATTTCCGTATACTTTTTGTAATTTTGTAGAGCTCTATAAAGACAACAAAATTTAAAAAGGAAAGAACGCGATAAAACAATTTATTCAACATCTAATGGACTCTATGATGGGCAAGTAAAGGTTCTGAACAGCCCCCCCAAAAATGCAGAAATATGACGAAGGGTGACTGCAGGAATAACGAGTGTTTTCATTTAAAATGTGAAGGAACTGAGTAAATGTTGACTGCAGAATATACAGTATCTGACATTCTTCAGCTTGATACCTTTTCAAGTGCCGTAACCTCTTTCCGTTCAGTCTTGAAAGAATCTATTTTTGTGCACAGGGAGCAGGAGGAATGTGGATAGACATTTGTTGCTCAAATCTTTCAAAAAGAAAAGATCAAATATGCAAAAAAGACTAGCAGGGACTTGGTTCCTAGAGGGATCTACATGTCTGCAAATATATCCACTATATGAAAGTTACAAATGAAATCCAAGATGGCTGCTCATGAATAAAAACTGACACAAGTGTCCCTCAGATTTCTCTTTATGTTTGTGCTCTGCCAAGCATGTGCACATAAAGACAGATGTGGAAAGCGAGACGAGCGACTGACATAAAACTTTTCCTTACTGTAGAAGCCCCCTGCCTTTCAAAGGCTACATGCATGCTCCTATAATTAAAAACCTGGAAAGAAATTACATCTATAAAAATTTGATGCCTCACAGCAAGGTCTCTCCTCCCTGTGGTCACATCTGGGGAATATGAAAGTGTGACAGTCAGTGAGATGAAGCAAGGAAAGACGCAGAAAGGAAAGCTGGGATGGGCAATGCAGTATAGACGAGATGGGGAGATGTCAAGAAGACACTGAGAGTTTGACCTGAAGGTATGCTGAATAATGGATGCATGAGGTGGAGAGTAGAGAAGAGAGGATGGGTGGGAGTCGCCGTCACTTCATTCACCCCTCTCTGGTCATTTGCTTTATTTCTTTTCCTCTCTTTCTATCATCTCCACAAGCAGCATTAACTTACTCTGACTGAGAATATACACATATGTGTTGAAATTCTCTGGCTAATCCGTTGTGATTATTGCCATTGATGGCCATTGTACATTGTTAAGTCGTAAGTATAAAAAAAAAACTGGGAGAGAGGTCATCAAACACTTGAAGGTCTATAATATATGCAAACTAAATGGTTGTATTAAAGAAATCACCTGTTATTTAAGTGGAATGAGCACTATACCAACTATTAGTTGGCGGGGGGGTTCATTGGTTCGGTGCAAAAGCAATATGCAATCAATGGTACACAAAAATAGCAGTTTAAACTCCTCGATTGCCTGATGAGGAGCAGGCCACAATCAGGGAATGTAAAGGCAAAAAGAATAACAGTTTCTCAGAATGTTTCTTGGAAAGTAGCCCATTGGAGCACTGGCAGCGTTTTAATGAGACCAAGGGAAGAAATAGATGTCATAAAGGGATGCATATTTTTTAATTTGAGGCCTTTGGGATCAGCTCAAGCTGGTAACACATGTCACAGCTTCTCATGATAGGTCTTTTCTGTTCCATCATTGTACCCTCAGACTCATTATCAAAGCCTCGTCTGAAGTCTCTGCCACCTCCTCATTGCTCATCCACCACCAGCGTCCGGACCCTGGACGGGTTAGATCCTCTCCCATTTCTTCATTCATGTCACCCCACGTGATCCATAGGAGTTTAATTTCTGATTATACTTATATTTTAAAAAAACCTTCTTAAACCGCATTTCCCACCAAAGCAAGTGGTAGAAATTAAATGCAAAATGGACACAAGTGTAAATCAAAGAGTCTAAGCTTCATGACTGTGGCTTCTTTTCAAGTTGTTTGTTTTGGTTTAAGCTGTCCAGAACTCTAATTAAATCTAGCTCATTTAGTTCATTTGAAACTACTCATCATGTACATTCCTGTCTCCTGCAGCTAAGAACTGAATAAACATATTAAGAGTGACAAGTCTTTCATAGATCACTGAACCAGATTTAACATTTGATATGTTGGTTTCGTTCCATTTTTTATTACAGATGGGGTTTAGAAGTAAATCATCGAATCCTGTTTTTGTTCAGTTCACATACAATCATCATCTCAGTTAAGTCAAAAATGGTGGCATGATTAACAAAAAAGCCTCAATGTAAAAATTGAATTTACACACAGCAAGGAGGATGTACAGGGAGATGCTGCAGGAGGCCATCTGAGTGGAGCAGAGTCGGAGGGAGTTCTAGAGGGTACCATCAGAGTGTGCAGAAGCAGCAACTGTAGAGGTCAGACAATCTGCTCCTTACAAACACTGTGCCGGATAAACAGATCCATGTGCCTCAGAAAACTGTGTGATCCTACCATAATATTTCCACATCACAGAGACTTCTGTCCAGTTTACTCGCAGCGTGGACATTTTAAATTGATAAGGCATGTCAGCAACGTGAAATCATTTTCAGTAGGTTATCAGTGCATTTATATAAATATGTCCATCCATTCATTTCATACCGCTTATCCAATTCAGGGTAGCAGGGAAGGTGTTGCCTTCCAAGCAATTAGCAAGCGAGAAGCAGGGCACCCTGGACAGGTCGTTAGTCCATCACACGGCCAACACAGAGAGACAAACAACCACTCACGCTCACACTCACTCCTAGGGAGAATTTAGAGAGACCAATTAGGCTAATATGCATGCCTTTGGACTGTGGGAGGAAGCCGGAGTACTTTAAAAGCTCACAACCTGCTGATTGAAGCTGGACTCAGACATAGAACTATTCTGAATTGATGTGGTCTTTTGTCAGAGCGGCTGAAAGGCATTGATCTAATGCAATAATGAAGTAATTCTGGTTCTAATCTCAGCAGTTGAGAGTGGCAGGGCTTGAAAAAAAAACATCTTCAGATAAGTTAACTTTCTCATTATCTTGAGATAACAGGTGTTTTTTAGTTTCTTTTTTTTTATAGGAAACAGTTTAATTACTTCCTTTTTAAAAACTATGATAAAACAAAGAAGTATTTCTTTGGTAAAGTTTTGGAAAGCCACTGCTAGGAAGCAATAACACATGCATGCCTTAACTTTACTTTTGTTAAGTCCGCTTTCTATCTATCCTGTTTCATGAGCTCCTCCCAAGTAAAACAAAGTCATTATGAAAAAGTGTCTGCATTATACTATATTATACTGTAGTATAATATACAGTATAGTATACAGCACTATACTGTAAAAGCAACACTGCATAAGTTTTCAACATTAAAACTCATTTTGATGGCTCACTGACATTCATTAAGCACATTCTTGGAACCAGCGTTGCCCTGCAACCTCTTGAGGCTGAGGAACTGCACTTCACAAATTTTTTTTTCCAGACCAGCAGAACATGTGACAATTACCTTTTGCTTTACAGCAATACGTTACAACCCTGCATATGGATATCATCACTCTGGCCATTGTGAACACGCACCATGGCTGATTCAGCAAAGAAATGCAAGAGGACATTATCGGAGGAGGAGAGGAAAAGAAAGAGTGAACGTGGCAGAGCAAGAGATAAGACAAGGGTCAACATCGGACTGACGTTGTAAAACACCGCAACAGGCTATCTTCTAGTCACAGCTAGATGTTTTAATCTGAATTTGTTTGACAGGGATCCTGTTTGATATTTTGGATCTGGAGATCCAGAGAGTAAAAAATATAGGGGGCACTGGGTGGGCTGTTGGGGGTTTTGTCTCAGGTGAGTCACCCTATGGCTTTGTGGAGGTCTGCTTCTAGTATATTATTATATTTTCTTTGCTGGCTTTATTCATTTATAGCTATAAATGCACATCAACTATAGCTAGAAGGGACAGTTGAACCCTTTCAGAGGACTTTGTGGGAATTGTTAGCAGGTGGATTTAAAACAAAAATCTGTAGTCCTTCTTAAATTTTAGTAGGTGTTCAGTCAAACTTCCATTTCAGCGCTGTATTTGTGGCGTATAGTTTTGGATCATGGCATACAGCCAGCTGACCCATCTCCATTTTTATTCATAAGCAATTTTCCTCTTTAAATTTCCTCAAGCAGTGTTAAGAAAATATATTCATGAAAAGGAATCTTTAGTTGCAACTAAGTATCTTCAAATAGTTTTCCATATTCCATGTATTTACTGAACTTGAATATGTTTAAAGTCCTTGCTGTATTATTGGTTGTTGATGTGAAATGTCCGCAGTCAACAGCCAAGTTAAGATGCATACATGCTATTAGAGTCATCGCTGATGAAGTCAGTGAGTCATACACTAAAGCTGCCCTCGGCTCAGATTTTGAAACCGGCACATCTTACTATCACTGCAGTTAAAATCTGATGAGCGTGAACAGAAAATTAAATAACCCAGTGAGTCATTACTGTATTTAGTGGGCTCTTAAAAACTGTTGGGACCCCTTCCCCCCCCAAAAAAAACAGATGCCAAATGCACAAATGCTTTCTTTTTTTCCCATCTTAAGGTGTTAATAAGGCTGCAACAAGACACGCCAACATTTTCTGTATGATATTTTGGTTTTAACTGAAAGGATACAGAGTTGGTAAAACTTCATTAAGCTAATTTGTTAAATTCCCTTCATCAAAACAACAAGGAACTAAAGGATCAACACAGCATGGGTGTAAATCAGAGCCTCATGAAGTCTGAGCATGGTGGAATAAACAAAGACTTCAACAAGTGCAAACTTTTGGAAAAATGAAGTCTTTCTTGTGTATCACAGCTCAAACATCCCCATAAAAGTACAAAATGATAACAAATAAGCAGTAATAACAATAATAATTGCACTGGGGGGTACAGCACACTCACGGGTTAGAACATGTTTAACTCAGATTAGCTGAGAGTCTGCCTCCTGCTTCATTCTGCTTCTGTTGATAGCTGAAGAAACAGAAATGTTATTAATGTTTAAACAGCACATACACGTATCCAGCACACTGAGCTTTTCTTTGATAAAAAAACCCAAAACAAAACAAAAAAAAAATCATGTGCACAATGCCGATAAACACTCCCATATATATATATATACATCAAGAACCCCATTAAAGATTCATACATTGCACATTTTTCAACAAGAAAAAAAATAAAGACAGGAAAAGAAAATATACTTGGAATTGAGGAGGAAAGATTTTATTATCAACTGTTCCAAGTGCTCACCCTGATGTCCTTTTATGTGCTTGGGAGAAAATTAAAATGCAGGTTATTGGAAAATTGTGAGAAGAAGGGAGGTTGCAGGTGAAGAAACTGAGCGAAAGCTTATCTTTTCCACAGAAACAGAAATAGTCTTCCAAGGACATGCAAATACACACACTCAGACACATAGGTACATACTTATCCTTATCAGTGTTATTGTGAAGTGATATTATTAAGAGGATAATTATTAAAGAACTCCAGAGCCATAATGTGAAGGATGGGGCAAAGAAAGGCTGTACGTTCATGACGCAATGTGTGGGTGAGTGTATGTGTGTGGTTGAGTGTGTGCAATGGTATACATTATATAAGCATGAGTCTGTACATTTCCTGACAAGTCTACTTCAAACGGTCTGTATTTGCAGACTGTACACTGATCAGCCTCAACATTAAAACCACTCAGAGTCAAAGAGAGTTACATTTTTAACCATCCTCCCAAAATTTCCAGACATCAGACTGGTTGAGCATCAGTGCAAAGCACATTGACAGGGGGTGGATATAACTCAAGAGGAAGAGCAGTTGTCAACCAAGTGGGAGGTTGGTGGATTGATACCTGGCTTCCCCAGGTAAGTGTCCCTGGGCAACCCCACTTTCCTTCCCAATGTGCCCATTAATGTATGTAGAAGAACTTAGAGGTGCTGTATAAATGTGTGCTTGATGGTGCAAATGTGGTATGTAGTGTTCATGCAGCATTAATGAACTTTTGCAGATTTTTGCTGAAAACTGACCAAGATTAATTTGGGATCTTGCATCTTGCCTCTGGTCTGAGCTCAAACCAGCCAGTACAAGCCAGTTTGATGTTGACCCTTATCTTAACCATGCCACTTTCTCTATTTTACTTTTTCTCACTTCCTCAAATAGTGTCTTCTTTACGTGGTGCCATAAAGCAAAACCAAGCTGTCACGAAATGCTCCAGGTTTTTCAGCTCCAGGATGATGCAGGACAATGAAAACTCCAGGAATGTGCATAATGAATGTCACAGTGCCATCAAAATGAGTCAGGATCACAGAGTTTTAAGGTCAGAAACCAAAGTAGTATTGCTTTAATTTGCTTTAAGTGGTCAAATAAGACTGCAAAACACGACACAAACACAGTTCACCATTTAACAGGACCATGTTGTGGAAACCTTGAAGACTGAAAACATGAGTGCTGACCTTCACCATGCCTAGACACCATACAGAGGTCCAGAAACCACAACCTGCAGGCTAGAGAAAAAGAAAGAGAAAGAGGCAATGGTTTTAATGTTACACTTGATCAATGGTTTTGCACATGCATTCACAACCATTTCCCAGTGTGTGCTGTTCTGCCTGTGGGGATGACTTGCCCCAGTGCTGAGAACTTAAAACTGAGGGGGGGGGGGGGATCTTCAATCTTCCTACATTTCCTTCCTTTAGTAAAAGCTAGGTTGAATAAATTAGGGTATGAGTTGTAATAATAACAATGATAATAATAATTTAATTTATTTACACTGATCACATATCTGATATTCTTTCCATTCCATTAAAAGACTAAAGTCTACAAAAGATCAATACTGAACCAAAAATAAAATATGTATAGTCTGGGTAACCAAAGTCGGATATATTCAGCTTCTTTGGGCCTTGTATATCACATTTATTGTTATCCAGAAAAGACATCATTTACACTTTCATTAAAAAATAAATCAACATTTTGAAACCATTGCAAACTAATACACTAGTACATACAATTATCTGAAACTCAAGTAATATCAAACAATCAAGACATTGTGTCCAATTTATGTTGATTTTTTTTTTCTTTTCTTGTTTTAATAAAATGAATAAATAAATAAATACATAAAGATGCAGGGTCAGATGAAGCATATTGGAGGCTGTCAATCCTTGGGGCATTGTAAAAAAAAAAATATCCCTTAACCTTTTGAATCAAACTACAACAAAGACCGGATGCTCTGCCTATATCTAAACATAAAAGACCCCACAGTGACTTATGGCTGTGCATACGGATGCCACATTGCAACCGCACCAGTAAGAGACTTTGACAATGCCCTGTTGACCAATTATGTTCCAGCTTCTCTTTCTCCTCTATCTCAGACTGAACTCATGTCATCCACAAAAATGTATTCATGGGGCCTTTCCATGTGATCTGATCTAAATACCCTCTATATGTAAAAATAGATACAGTGGCTCAGTAAGTCTTATGCATTATGTAGATGGCATGAATTTCTGATTTAAATGAATTACAATGTAGCTCTGCTTGACAGCTGTACAGTTCTGTATGTAAACACAGCACTGCATGTATCTGTCAGCAAATGCTGAAATCTTAGATCCATTCTATGTTGCACTCAGAGGGGATTCTCTGCATTTCTTTCATGCACATGCCATAAAGCTGGAGGACATGATAAATGGTAGAGAGACCTATTGATTCCCTCAGAACTGATAGTCTTCAGCTCTGTTCAGTATTCAACACAGTTGAACAGCTTTGTTTTGAAGAACCATTTCAGATACAACAGCTTCTTACTTCTGGGAGGATGAAAGAAAAAATCCTTGAACCCTTACATGGCTGTCTTGCAGCTCTAGAGTAAAAAGAAGATGCAGTTACATTCAGCTGACTTACATTCAACTTACTAACTAACATACTAACGGGCATTACCTCTTCAGTCTCTTTTACAAAATAAAAGATATACTGAAAAATCTGGATACAGTAAACCTTTAGTAAGCGAAAACAGGATAAACAAGGATTACTTTGCTCTCTTCTCAGAATGGTGAGTTAGCTGAACTCCTTGTCCCGCTTCCTTTTCATTTCACAAACAACACTGTGCTCATATTTACTTAGAAATGACTCTTCATGCCCTTGTACTTCCTTATTCTCAAAATACACCTACTACGTGCACTCTTCCTCTTTGCCTCTCACATTACTCTCCCCCATTGTTGGTAATAATCATTAACTAACCTCACGCCACCCGTGTACTACTCTGACACATTATGTATGACCTCCATTTTGTAGTGAGGAGTGGATGTGAATAATTTTGTGGATTTGTATATCTGTGATATTTGGGCTCGACTTCTGCCTCTTATCAATAGGATCACCGTGAAAAATGTGTTTTCAAGACTTAGGCTGAGAATTTACTCACTATTAATTGTGTACACGTTTTTATCATGGCTGCTTCATGTATTTTGCATTTGTTTGAAGCATTGTTTGTGCACATCCTCATAAATTACCGCTACGTGTCACAAGCTGCAATATGTGAGTAATCACTAGGATCCGTGTAGGGACGGACATCGCCAGATGTAAGGTCACAGGGTCAACAGTGGTAAAAAAAAAATACGGAAAGTTTAGGAGACAAGACGCTTTTCAATTTCAATTTAATTCAATTCAATTCAATTCAATTTAGCTGTATTTGTTTGGCGCCAATTCACAACAAACTCATCTCAAGGCACTTTCAAAGACAAGTCCAATTCAAACACTAACTTTCTTTTGACAGGAAGGAAAACTTGTGAAAACTGTGATCTCAAAATGAACCAGATGGCAACCTTTTCTTTTTTTTAATCATCTAGTCTGGTTCACACCCAACAAATCTGGTCTGAGTTCTCCAACGTGCCCCCTGGTAGCATGCGTAGTACTGCCACTTTAACGAGAGGCTACAAAGCTAAACAGTATATTCTCAGTTTTACACAAAGAACTAAAACAATCTGAAAACTGTGTCTTGGTAAAAAAAAATGATTCAAGGTTTTGCAAAAAGAGCGACCAATAAAGATAATGGACTCAAGCTTTAAAATGTTTATAGACATTTAGCTCCTAGAATGGACTTTCATGTTTCTGCATTTCAGAAAAAATAATTAATCCTGGTTTATGCTTGCTAATTTCTTTCATTGTTATTCAATATTTATGACACATGTTGGAGAAAAAAACAAATTACTGGTAAGCTGGGGAGGTTTGGAAAGCACAGAAAGAAGGCTTAGAAAAAGAAAGAGTGTCTGTGAAGGGAGTGTGTTGTTGTAATTACAGTAGTGTAGAGGAAACAGAGGGAAAGAAGATTACGATTCAAATCCCTCTACAGTAAACCTGTGAATATGATGATGCAGAGCTCTAATTATGCTTTCATCAGGAATTAAGGTTTGAGAGTTGGTTAGAGGCAGAAATCCTCCACCACTTCCAGCAGCTCATTTTGTCTATCTTTCCTCTATCTAATCTTATCTTTTCCTGAGTCAGGTATCACACCTCAAAGCATCTGTTGCTGCATTACTCTTTAATATTTCAGGTGCCTCAGCCCTGAGGGCATAAT
The DNA here is from genome assembly GCA_028567055.1 of Leptatherina wallacei. NCBI lineage: Eukaryota > Metazoa > Chordata > Actinopteri > Atheriniformes > Atherinidae > Leptatherina > Leptatherina wallacei. The sequence goes on from JAOXYM010000018.1 coordinate 16,803,408, forward strand.
GTTTACATCTATCATTAACCCATTTGCCTGAATGTGAACTCTAAACTGTTACACAACATCAGGTAACTGCTCACGAGCCTCATGAAAACATATCCAAATTCCTACAATAGCTCTATTATACGTCTCTGCACATCAACACACACGTGTCTGAGGCTTCCTCTTATGCACACACAAAGTCAAACATCCTGTCATCGGTGCAACTCATACATAAAGATGAATTACAATAAACTGAACTGCTGTTTGTGAGATGTTTAAACAGGGATTCAGCCAAGCTGACAGGGAACACAGGCAGTGTCTGCACCCTTCATTTGATGCATAGCATCCATGTGGAGCAAGCATCCTTACGTTCCTCTTATTTTAATGTTGATTCATTTATTGAATCTCTATCGCCTTGAGCAGGTTCATAATTATGTACCGCAGGATGTGTCTGCGTGTTGACCTCTCCAGCAGACACCAGGGTGTTTGGTATTCCAGTTTGAAACCGACTCTCTGTGGCCAATCATCTCACACTCGTACGCTCTCAATGGAGGCACACAGTCACATATATAAATGGCATCCTGCTGCAACATCATTTCCCTGCGAGTTCAAAGGCAGAGTTAATCAACGCTGATCAACGTTCATCTTATAAGCACAAAGATAAATTGATATTGCTAAACATAATAGAGATTAGAGGCTTTTTGTCCTCTGGCAGATAGCGCCGCCGCACTGATTAAGTCTGTCAAAGATCCTGACACAAAGGAGAGCTGTTGGAAGATTAAAACAGGTTCTCAGATGAGTGTGTGTTGGAAAAAGAAGAGCCTCCGGTTATAATGGCAATCCGGTAAATGAGTGGCTGTTTCTCCATGAAAATTAAAATATGTTGTGGTCATTATACACTATAAAACACGTTTAATGTTGCCCTAATATCACCATATGACCCTGAATGGTAGCTCAACTAATTGTCTTGGTTTTAATCGGAGTTTAATGAGGATGTCAATGACTGTCTTTTTGCCAGGCTGACATTTGGACCTGGAAGCTGACTCAAAGCTTGTCAAAAATTATATCGAAATCTCAATGCTCATATTACAATTTCATATCTTATGTTAGAAAAATGATTTAATTAATGAAAAATGCGCTATCAATCCATGAAGAGAAACTATAATGTAGTCGTGTTTTTTTTTCTCCTTTTTAAAAAAATCAATAATTATTTGTCAAAATGTTGTGGAGGGTAAAGACTGCTGGCCTCATGACCCTGTCTGTCTTGCAGTGGACCTGAAGAAGTCTGCCTGCACACACTGTTACTTTTTCACTGAGTTGTGCAGAAGATGTGAGGAGTTGTCCATTATTTTCAGCAACTTGTGCAGTATCCTTATCTGAACAATCAGCTCCAGGGGCTCCAGTTATCCCCAGCACAGAACCAGCCTTCTTGATCAGTTTGTTCCATTTCTTTAAGACTCTGGCTCTGATGCTACCCCAACAGATGGCTGCAAAGCATATTACACATCCCACAACAGACTTATTGAAGATATGCAACATCTTGGTGCAGACATGGAAAGATCTCAGCCTCCTTAAGAAGTAGTCTGCTATGTCCCAAGGTAAGTCCTCCTCCACTTCTTCTCCCAAGATTGAAATAGTGCTTTCTTCATTCCTGTTCCTAAAATCCACAACCATCTCTGGTTTTGTTTGTGTTCAAGATGAGGAGGTTATTTCTGGACCATATTATAAATTGATTGACCAGTTCTCTTCAGGTTCTGGTCCCTCAGTAATGCACCTAAGAACTGCAGAGCTGTGGGAATATTTTTTGCAGATAACAGGTCTCAATAATTGTAATTGAATTATAAGGTGTATAGTGTGAAGAAAAATGGGAACAGTATGGCCTCATGTGGTGCTCCTGTGCTGTTGACAACCTCACACACACACACACACACATTTCAGTCTCGCAAACTGCGATCTGTTTGTTAGGTATTCGGAAATCTTTCTAAAATCTACGCTTACCGAGTTGGAAATTATTACTTTTTATTTTGGGATCAAATTAAAAAAAAGAAAAAGAAAAGAAAAGCCACCTTCTATTTACTGCTGAAGCAGAAGTGTAAACATCCGGGGACACCAAAATTAAAGGGAATCCACCTCTAGTTATACAGTTTGAACTGTGATGCATTTTTAAGTTGGAAAAAAAAGAATTATAAATCTGATACATCTGTCAAGAGTAGGAGAAAGAAAAAAAAACCAGGCAGGTGAAGAACAGATCAAAAGAGAAACAGATCCATGTGGAGATTATGGTTACATTTAGAAAGCACAGCAGGAGGCTGGTTTGAAGGTTTAAAATGGTCTGTTTCTCCAAAAACTTACCTGACTTGGGATAAAAGATTTATGTACATCTCATTAACCCGCAGCCTCCATTCTTATGTCACTCTGACCCAAAGTTCCCAGCTTGTCAGATCAGAACCCACTCTTCATGATGAGTATTTACTCACCCACACAAGACCACAGCACATACAGAGAATCACAAGAACACACACATACTTGTTTCTATATCAAACCAATTTCGAATAAAAGACACATTGCCCATTTTGAGAATGTTTGTTATTACTTTTATTAATTATCATCATCATCATTAACGTTATTCTTCAAGTTTAGCTGTGTAACAAACTTTTCTTGGCGGTCAAAATATGTTGAAATATTTTGCATGAAATAAAACCTAAAAACAATAACGTACAGAAAAGTAGCAGAATAAAGTACAACATGAGAAAGAACAGAACCAAAAAAAAAAATAATCCCATTTCTTTTCTATAAAAGCCGTTCAACTGAACAGAGACAAAAATCCTACTAAAATATACTGATTAAACGTACATAATGTGTGTACATGCATGTGTTCAGCCAATAATAAACTGGCCTTGGTTTAACACTGTTCACTCCAAAATGTACACTCACTTCGTACCACTGTGTGTGTGTGTGTGTGTGCTGTCCCTTCCTTGGCAAAAAAGAACTTAAATGGAGTGCAAGCAACAGCATCATTTTCTAAAACACATTGACAAAGACAAAAAGTAAAACACTTGTTAAGGCCTCCCAATGTAAACACTGATTTGAAATGCCATCAAAGCTAAAGCATACACATCACTTAAGTAAAACAAGGCCATGTCACGTGTGTTCGACAGAACCTGATTTCTTAGCATAATTGCATAACCACCACCGCAATCTCCAAGTAGAAAAACTTTCTCCCGATATTTCTTTTGATATGACCGTCTAGTTATGTTGTGGTACAGTTTCCTTAAATGGCTTCTGAGGGTAATGCAGACAAATCTGGTAAATGAATGGCAGAAGATATCCAGACGGGATAGGCTAGAACAATCTGACAAGTTATCACCAAACCCGTGTGATTCACTTTCAGGTCAGCATTTTTACTTCATAAGGGTTTAAGATGACCTCATTTCCTGACAAATGCTTTCAAGAAACCCAAAGATGATATTGAAGAACTTTTGTTGAAATCTCTCTTTTTCTTAAAAAGGTAATTATAGTCTTATCAAACATTAAATCCCTTAGAAAAGAGGTCAATCTAAAAGCAAGAAAAAACATTTTTAAATACACTACAAGTTGATTTGAGTCAACAATTTTTAACCTAAGCAGGGTCAACATCAGTAGATAGTCCAGAACACGAACTCTTGAATAGCTTTTTTTGGATGTCGTTACTCAAATCTCTAACTCCCATGTAAAAACTCAAAATCTTGTAAACTTATCTTCCAATCATTTTCCATTTATCTAAAGAAGGGATGCAGGGAGGTGGAGGAATGAATGAAACAAATAGGATGATGGGATAGAACAGAAATACACTTTTTTCCATCAATTTACCCCCTCATATTCCTCCAATACCCCAATCTGTTCATATATTTCTTTGTCTTGAAAAATATCTTTGCATTAATTTGTTTATTTTTAGTTTAGCTACAGTTACAAATGTAAACAGTCTTTACTTCACTAGCAGCCCCTTAAGAGGTACCAAAAGATTCAATTCTAAAATCAACATACATTAGCATAATGTATTGCTAAAAATAAAATATATATGTATTATTGACCCCGGCATTGCTTCAATGATGGGAACGAGTTCAATGAATGAGTGGTGAACTTCAGAAGAAAATAATATTTAAACCGTGTACCAAACTGAACTCGGATGCCTTCACTTGTTACTTGGACAAAAGGGCTCAATATAAAAAGCTAGCGTTGAGCCAAAATTCAAACAGGATTTTAAATATTGTTCAACAAAGGTTTTCAGTTATATTTTAGTACTTGAACGTGACAAATTCAGACTGTGTTGGTCTATATGTGAAGATCTCATGCCAGTACTTTAAAAGAAGATATGTACTTGGCTTTTATAAACTATGACGAATCATCCCTCAGACGACAGGATTCAAGATGCTCCGATGTCAAAGACTGCTCCTGGTTATAAACATGGAAACAGGGCTCTTGATTACTTCAGTCAAAAGTTGGGCCATTTCTTCTTGTAGCATTTAGCACAGGAGACAGAATTAGCTTTTTCTTCTTTTTTAAGAGACTATTGATTCAATTTAAAGATATTTTACCTTATTTGTACACAAAAGGATTATTTCCTGATATTCTCTTCATAAGATCAAAATTACATTTAGTGGAGAACATTATTTAAAATCATGGTAATGACAGTGATTCTGTTAACTTCAGAGCAGGAGCTATAGACGGATCTGCCATAACATTATAACCTGCCAAAGAGTCCAGTCAAGGTGTGAACAAAGACGTTGTCCTGGAGTGTGTAGTGCTGGAGGGTTATCAATAGATCTGTTAACTGGTATTAAGTTTGCTTGACAGTTTATTGGTGACTAACCTGCATCACCTTTACCATGATGTAGACTGATGACATGACTGTATGTCAACACTCAGATTTGATCAAAAACTCCTCAAAGTATTGGTATCATGTCAGCTGAGCCTCCACATTTTCCATAGGTAGTGTACATACATGCGTAAGTGGAAAACAAACAACAACAACTAACTAGTGAAGAGCAGTTGTCATAGCAACCAAAGATGGATGTTTGTCCAGAGACTGAACATGATGAGTTTGAAAATTATATACTTTGTAAAATCGGTGGATGCTTGAAAACTAGTAAAGAAATTATTCTGGCTGACACGGAACATCACAGACGACAACAAAACAATCATGTCTGAAGGAAAAAGCACAGGTAACCAGGCACTGAGCGGAACATTTTTCATTTAGTTCTTTTGGATAAGCATAGAAAAATATTTTTTCTCTCTCATTCTTTAGCTCATTCCTTGCACCTTTCCTTTCAATCCCAACTTTTACAATCCTTCACAGGAGTTCCTTTTTATTTCGTTGTTTTATCGCAACTAAGGCAGCAAGGCGGGAGGAGTCTCAAGATGGCCAACAATTTGCTTTTCAAGGACTCGATCTGTCAACTCTATTAATGATAAAAGTGAAGAACATAAAACAGGATAACTGAAGGGCTTTTCAGTAACCATGTGTAAAAGATGGATTGAGAGCAACTAATGGGAAATATAAGGGATTGATCAGGTAGAGTTTGGAAAAAACGTGGTAATCTTACTTCAATGAATAATAAAAAAAAAAGTTACTTCATAAAGTCTTCTGATGGTTTTCAGTATTTCTCGAGTTTAACACGTAAAAGTTCCCATACGTAGAAAATAAAATGCATTTTACAGATGCTAACATGCTACATAGAGGTAACCTACTGAACTCTCAGCAACATGAGATAAAACACTGTAGGCAAGAAGCTCTGTAGACTCTGTACAGAGTTTATACAGTTCACCCAAACAAGTTGATCCTTTTGATAAAATTTAGGGTTTTACTCCCTAAGCTTCTAGGTTTCTCTATAAAACTTTATAACCTAAAATTATGCAGACACTAAGAAACAAAAAGTTACATACTACAAACATGTTGACCTATTAACAAATTTTAAAAAAAAGAAACATATGTTGGAAAAAACAATATGTAACATGCTATAAACCACTGAACAGACCATACGACGTGTAAAAATGGTGTCTCACATGCTGTGAAACAGGCGGGTTGGTGTGCAACACGTGTGACCCCTGAGGACTGAGAAGCTGAGCACAAGCCTTCATTATGTTTACATCATCGTTTGGGGACGGACAAAGCCTTTGATCCTCACTCACATACTGTAAATGCAATTACACAAATGCACACATGCACACAACCCCCTCCGTTGCTGTACCATTGCTGTTAGACGGCTAATATCAATGTAACAAGTCTCACTAAGAACGCAAACAACGTAACAAAAAAAAAAGCTCAAAATGTCTAATTTTTTATAGTACCATTTCCTGCAAAAAGCATTATTTGCCTTTACAAAATAACATGAGAAAGTGTAGCAAATTGCATTTTCGTACAATAACACCATCATCATTATTATTATTATTCCCATTATTATTATTATAAATGTTAAGCAGGTTAATAGATGGTTGTTCTATTAGGCAGGCAGCCAGGCACATAGCTAGTATCATGGCACAGAGGAAGGTAGAAAATAATGTCACTTAGTTTAATCCAAATGGATGAAGAACACTTCAGTCTGGACTCAGACCTCTTTTATCAGTTTAAATTGGCTTTAAGCAGTTTCAAAAAGTCAGGGTCATATCGAGCCCAAGCAGTCTGCAGCCACCATGTGGTGATGGTGATTTTGCATTGATCCGGGAGCTTGATTAGATTGAAAAAGAGCAGGGGCACAAGTAAAACCAACTGAACAACCAAAACCGGTTTCAAACAAACTGGGATAATAGTCCAAATTTGATTTTTTTTTTTTTTTTTTTTTTTACATTTAAAAAAAAAAAATCATTTTGCAGAGAGAAAGGAAAAACAGGCTCTGGGCAAGAACTCGGCTGTTCAAACCAGATCAGATCTGGTGGTGACGGAATAAAACCGTCTGAGTGACACGTGAGATTAGTTTGGACCAGCTCTTTATTTTTTTGCTCTGCTGTATTGTGGCTATGCAAGTGCTGAGCTCCTCAGAACTCTTCCTTGAAAAGACCAGTCCGACTTTCAGTCCAGCTTCCAATCCTCTTATATGGAAAGCACATGAAGTGGCTGTTTATAAAAGGTGATTTCAGCTGCTTGCCCGCACCCCTGCTGACTTCTTGCCACAGAGCTGTCAAGTGGCCGTTACTCAACAAAGGATTCAGGCCGTTTCCCCAGACTACTTCTGCTGTAGTTCAGCTGGGTCCTGCAATGATTTTTCTGACCGTTTGACAGCGGAGTGCTTCCAGCATAAGGATGCGTTCCATTTAGTGCCCAGGATAAGCCCATTTAGACATGAGCTAGCCTCCAGGAACATGAAGGCATAGAGCTTATTCATCCAATAACATGTTTTTAAAGGTTTTCATGAGTCAAAGATGTTGTTTAATTTCCGTCAGTGATCCCATCTAACTTCTTAGAGTCTGTAACAGTCGTAACCTCAGTTGTTTTTGTGACGTCGTCTCCGACATCCGACACATCTTTGCCTCCCGATTCCTCTTTTGTTACATCCTGCTCCTCTCGACTTTCCTCATTTTCAGCCGCCATTTCGCTGTCACTGGCATCGCTGCCTGTGTTTTCCTTTGCTTGGCTGTCGTTACACGTTCCTATGACATCATCACATTCACCTGTGACTTCTCCATCTTTTTGCTCTGCCGTCACATCTTGACACTCACGCTCAGACATCTGAGTTTTGCCGTCCTGCGTGTGACCCGTCTGTTGTGGCATTTTGTCTGTGTGCCTGTGTAAGCCCCTCTGTATGTGTGTGGTGAAGTCGTAACGGTCCACACACACGTGGAGGCAAAAACTGCATTGGTATGGTCCCTTGTCCCCGTGGCAACTCATGTGCAGGGCATACATAACCTCGTCTAGGAAGTAGATTCCACAGTGGGTGCAGCGATTGGTGAGGTCGTCCTGCGTAGCTGCTTCCACCTTTGTGAGACTTGACACGACATTTGACTGACATTTCGTCAAATTATTTTTCTCATCCTTCCCCACCTCCTCACTTGTGTTCCCGCCTTCATCTGTCCCCTCCGCCTCCTCCTCTTTCCAGTTCCCTCTCAGCCTCTCAGTTAGAGGCGACTCCTGTCTTTTCCTTTCGGCACCGTTTGTTGACATGTGTGTGTTCACAGCACTCTCTCTTTGTCTTATTGCAAGATCCAATGGAGCATCGTTTTCTAGCGATGAAGAGGATGAGGTCTGGGTATGAGGAGGAGGAGGAGGATAGTGAACAGGAGCTGGAGGAGGGGGAAGAGGAGAGTAGGGAGAGGTGCAGTAAGGCACCGTGTAGCTTTGCTGAGGATGCTGTACAGGAGTCACCATTGTACCGAGATAGTGAGCGTTATTTCCAAGGCCACCAGGGCTGCTTAGATTACTGATGCTACCAGGGAACCCAGAGGTGGCTGCCATGTTATACTTGGTCAACAATCTAATCCAATCTACATCAGGCTTAAAATCAGGGGAGACGGTTAAAGGATGAGGCAGCGAGAAAAGAGGATACTGATATTTTTCAATCGGTGAACCTGGAGGAGAATAACTAGAGGGTTTGGATGGACGCATGTACTTTTCAATCGGACTTCCTCTTTCTGATCCCCCCCCTCCTTTCCCGCCATCTACTTTTGATGTCATCCCTCCCTCAGTTATGGCCCCATTGCCCTCAGCCACCATGGCTGAGGCGGGATGGGATGGGAGGAGGAGGGGAGGCATGCGTCTGTGGATCTCCAGCGTCTGATTGGCTAAGAAAGCCTGAGTGGATCTGGGGGAGCGCGAGCGCGGCGAAGGCTGTTGGTTTTTCACAGATGAGCAGCTCCTGTCTGACTCCTCCCCGTTCATGCGGTCCTCGCTGGTGATTCGTTGTTGCTTCGGGGCAGGGTTTTCAGATGATAGGGAGTCAGGGTTGAGGCGTTTTCGGGTTCGCCGTCGGATTATTTGTTCCCCGTTGTTCTGCTTAATGATGTTCAGGGGTCTTGGTGTCTAAAAGAAAATGGGGGGAAAAAAAACAATAAACCAGTTTGAATGGTGAAATCAGTAGCTTATCTGTGTTTTCTCAACATAAACTTTACTGATAAGTTTGTTTTCATTGTTTAAGCAGCTTTGATCTGTTAAAAACAGCCAACAGTAATAACAGTGGCTGTAGTTTTTGCCCTGACCACAAGGGGGAGCACTTACATCTTATGTAAATGCAGGAGTCTGTCCCTCTCTAAGTCAATGGAAAGGTCCAATTTAATAATAAATATTTATTTCTATTAAAAATCTCTCATTAAAATTAAATAAAACTAAACGAAAATTTCTGTTATATCCACAACACAGAATTCCTTCAATACTTGTTAATTGTTCCATTTCCATTTCAGCAGCCAAAAAACATTTCTAAGCACATTAGGAGTTGCTTCCCTGACAGGCAAATAAACACTACAGAGTCAATGGTTATTAAACAACTAAACATGCATAATGAATACTAACATGCAGTCAAGTTCAAAAGCTTTTCAAAGTTGCTTAAATACTTTTAAGTTTATTTTCAACCTGCCAGATTGAAAGATTGGCCACATAGTTCCAAGGTAGTGATCTTAAACTCTTGTGTAATTGAATTGATGTAACTTCCCCATATAATTATTCATGACAAACAGGAATAAAGGGGGGGGGGGGGGGGGTAAATGACTTTGAGTATACCACTGTGTATGCATGTGTATTCTTGTTGCATTATGTTGAAAGCCCTGCATTACTGTAAGAACCTACATTAAAACAACTGTCTGCACGCAGGTAAAAAGACAAAATCTGTCACTTTTAGTGTGGAGTGTGTTTGGTATAACAAAGCAGCTCCTGCAGATATTTAAGAAGAATCATTCATAAATTTAAAAATTACCACATTAATGGTAAAAGTCTCCATTCGATAATCTACTGATGCACATGTTTGGAAAGGTGTCATCCTTCAGTAGTTCAGTTCAGCTAACAGTGTCTACTGTTCACTAGGGAGCTGTCTAAATGATCACTTCCACACACGGTTTGGACACGTGGATCAATATCAAAACGAGATTACATCATTGAGACCAGTGACACCCCAAACGATGACAAAAATTATAACGCTGACACTTCTCTTATTCTCCAAGGGATTGTGTGTTTCCAGCTAAAGAGGAGTACACAAAGAGGTGAGTTAAACCACAAGGGGAAGTGGTGTGCAGAAGGAGGAGTGAGAGGAAGGTAATAAACAAAAAGAAGGCACTAGAGACCCTCTTCTAAACTAAACCTTTATTCTAAGCAGGAGCTGAACTCTAGAAGTTTGTCAAAATGGAGTTATATTAAAAGGGCAACTCATTTTTGTCCCACTAAAATCAAAGTAACATGGAGGCATTTTATAACTGCAGTTTAACAGGCAGCTTCACGAAGTTAATGTCTTTTATCTGCTTATTGTTCATCTCTGTTTTTAAAATAGGTTGAAGATATGAAGATGATTTGGTCAAGTCTTTCCTTTTTCATCCTCTCCGCCTCTTCACAATGCTAGTTTATTTTCAAGAGTCTTGGTCCAGGCAGGTTCAGTGAGGAAAATATAAACCGTTGCTCTCCTTTCGGAAAGTAGACAAGCACTTTTGATGAGTTAACTGATAAAAAATGCGTCGTAACGGCAGAAGTTGGAGCCCAATTAGCTGCTTATTCACATACAAAGGTAGGTGCACATTTTTAGGAATTTTGTATGTGGAATTTTGGGCTGCTGCCCATCAGAGCAGCTGCATTAAAATACTCAACATGAAAGAAGAGAAACAAATAGATGCTGACAACATCTTGTCATTAGGTATCTGGTGTTCTATTGTAGTACTATCAATATCATAATGATAAATATTTTCCAGAAATATGTCTTTGGCCATTTCACCCATCCTAACTGTGGTTAGATGTAAAGGCTTGTTATTTAAAAAATAAATCAATAAATGTAAAAAAAAAAAAACTTCTGCAAAGACAGACAGTAAAGATTGTTGTAATGTATGCCTTAGTTCTTAGTATTTGTACCTTCAAGTTATTCGATGCAAGGTTAATGATTTTTTTTTTTTTTTTTTTTTTTTATTAAATATTTTCAAAATTATAACAGTCCAGCACAGTACATACAGATTATATTAAATTGTAGCAAATCCGATATACATTTGCAGCAGTGATCTCACAAGTCCTTATTAAGTCTATAATTTCAAACGGTTGCAGTCCGAGTTCCCAGGTACTCCATCACTTTGCCAAACTTTGATAAGAAAAGGT
>JAOXYM010000018.1:16819900-16830776 GCA_028567055.1 Leptatherina wallacei
ACACACACACACACACACACACACACACACACACACACACACACACACACACACACACACACACACACACACCTTGAAATATTTGCTTCCACTGGCTAATGAAGGCAAGCTAGATTTGGATGAGGTCGCAATCCAATAAATGTGTGTGTGTTATAGATACATTGGCTGTACTTGTGCTACACTGATAATACAGAGTGTGTGTGTGTGTGTCTCTCTCTGAGGTAGAGGTTCAGGTGTCAGTTACACAGGAAAGTACAGAAATAGAGCCACACACACAACATTCGGGCTCATGATGTCTGAGTTCCTCTTCAAATCATCATCTGGTTGGCTTGATATTTCTGCCTCTACTATACACACACCAACACACACAGCTCAGTGTAAACATGCAGTAAGTACTGTAACATGTCTGTCTTGGTATCTCAGTCAACACAAGTTTCTGTGCTGGTGTGTGGATACACACAGTGTGTGTGAATCAGTGCATGTTTTACTGATTTATTACAGATACCTGGCCTCTCCCACTCACCTCAGCCTACAGAAAAGGCTGTGGGTAATTAGAGCTCTGAGTCTTAATGACATCTATTTATCTGCAGCCTATAATCGTTCAGTCGGCACCACCACCAACGCCCCCTGACACACACACACACACACACACATACATAAATGGGCAGTGCACAAACTCAAAACTTGGAGATGTTCAGCGGTCAGAAAATTAAATTCAATGCTACTAAAGGAACCTTAAGATTGATAGTTAGATTTCAAATTCAGGTGCTTACAAACAAGTTGGGCAATTACTGAAAATGAATGGTTCCCGGAGAAAATGTATCATTTTTGTGTTGAGGATTTTTAAGATGGGCCAAAAATAATGACTCAGTAATGCAATGGAGAAAAACTAAAGGAAGACCCTACCCTTAAAGTAGCACTATGTAACTTACTGACCTTAAAATGTGTGTTTTTGACTTGTTTTGATGGCACAGTGACATTAATTATGTACATTCCTGGAACTGTAGTTACCCAGCAGCATCCCGAGGTTGAGAAACAGCACCTCACAACTTTGGGTTCCAGCCTGGAACTACATGATACAGCTGAGTTTCACTTTCATTTTACTGGATATCAACACACTGGCCGGGTTGAACGTGCACCGTAGCTGATTAACGGAAGAAAGGCAAGATGACATTGTTGGAGGAAGAGGGGAAAAGAAAGAATGGGACAGAGCAAGAGATAAGACAAGGGTCAACATTGGACAACGTTTTATTTGCTGGAGAGAGCTTATGGTAGGATGCTGAATATGCCGTTGCTAGGCAGTTTTTTTTTCAGTGATGCATCCCCTAAGTTCATCAGTGTCTCTTCAACACAAACAATACAGGATATAGAGGGCTTTGTCATCTAGCCTACAAGTCAATCTTGCTATGCAGCTAGAATCTAGGCAGCCAACTATGCAGCAGTGATCCTGTGAATGCATTTTCACTAGATGCCAAAATTCGCACCAACATCTGAAGCAGCATCATCTTCAGTTCCAATGGCAACACATCAGTAAGCTGCCTTCTGCGTCGAGTTATTTCCCTTGTAAGAACCATCAGTCTGCTCCTTCAGTTTCCATTCACCATGATGTGATTTTAAAATTTTATTCGGTATCCATTCAGATTTTTGGGTGGTTAATAATGTGCATTTTTTTCCATGGTTTTTTTAAAGTGTCTTTATGAAATTCTTTTGAGTCGAAAGAAATGAATCAGAAAGAATTAAAACACTGAGAGGTTGTCAGCATGAGCAGCTTTTTCTTGGTCTCATGATGATCATGAAAAAAGCCAAGAATTAAGAGTACAATCTACACAAGTGACGCTTCGTATAAAGCATTTACTGGTTTAATAGCTTTAACAATCAGCTGGGTCACTCTCTGCTCAGATACACAAACAGCTCTAGCAGAAAGCCTTTTTGTCCCTTGTGGTGTTAAATTTAATGCAAGAATGCATAAACGAGGCAACACAACCTGACTGCTTATGGTTGGAGAAAGCAAGCACTCTGAAAACAGGCTACATTTTAGTTGTCTATACATCAATATACACCAATTTAAAATGTGTTTTTTTTATGAGCTTTTACTGCTTCACCAACTTCCTATTAAATGGGGTTCAGTCATTGCTATTCTTAAACTCAAACAGAAGTTAGGGTTGTTTTCTGTGACTATTTATAAAATGTAAAAAATAAATTGAAAGTTAATCTAAAATGTTTTTTCAACATTAAACATATGGTTTAACCGCACAGTGGTTGAACACTTCAGCTGTGGCTTTTAGTCAACTTTGAGATTCTCTAGAAGCCATAAATCTACAGATGTCACACCAGCTGTTTATACTGTGTGGTGTTTTGGATCTTCATGGAGGAACTGGCCGGAGCAGATAAGCATCCAAAGGTTTAGGTCCTGTTGCAACACTGAGCTCTTCAAAATGTATTTCAGCATCTGCAGGCAATGTGTGGTAACATCTTTAAGCTCTAGCAGTGCCGCAGCCTACCCGTGAGCTGCTGCATCACGGAAGATTTAAAATCCATCTTAAAAATGAACTCAGAAAACGTGTTGATTTTCGAAGATTACAATTAAGGAGGTAAAAATTTAAATTTAAAGCATTTGAAAGCTAACAGTAATAAAACATGGAGAAAACATTAAAAAAAAAAATCTGGAGGAGGAGAGAGAGACGAGAAAGAAAAAGATCGAGGCACCCTGTGGTCTAAAATGAATTTAAAAAAAAAAGAAAAAGAAGGGAGCTTTGAAACAAAGTCTTTCAAAATTAAATTACATTTAATTCAATTAAGGAGTAAGTCAGCTCTGCTTTTAACATACAGATGCATAGACACAGACTGACATGCATACACACATACATCTGTACGCACACTGACGTGCATTAAATCAGCAATTATTTAATCAAGCGAGAAGACTAGCTGGAGGAATTAACTGAATTCCATACTGCCAAGACTAATATCCTATACAATGAATCAGACACACACGCTGTCTTGCATACAGATACAAAAGGGAAGAAGAAACAGACCTGAGTAGGAGGATAGAGGGATAATTTCAGATAAAGAGTCCCCTTTCTCACTCAGACACACTGAAAGCATATGAAACTAATCTAACAGAGCCCTCCTGCAAGTGCTGCCAACCATCCACTACCTCTGTGTGTTAGCATAGATGTGTTTGCATGGTAATGCATATGACTGCAGAAGTCCATCTATGTGGCTTTGCATTCAGTCTACTGCATAAATTTAAAGGACTTCTTCAAATAGATTGATTAGATTTAAGTTGAACGATTTCAAGCTAGATGGATTGAAATTAACTCCACTTGTAGGAGAAAGAAAAACAAACTACTAACAGAAAAGAGGCCAGATTCCACACTGTATCTCAACCATATAAGGTGATTTGTGGCATCGATAATTTGAATTTCTTTGCAGAGCTACAGATTTGCTTTTCGTTTTAACCCCTTCATCTGAAGCAGCAATTAAATATATCTTAAGTGTCAATGTACAATCAGGTGACACTCACTTTCTAAAACGGAGACATTGTAAATAAATAAGCAAGTTCGTCACATATGAAGAATTTGCTTAATAAGAAACACAAGATTCAGCTAAACTAGAGACCTGCTTGAGTAAAAGCTTGTCTGACACTGATGCAAAGCAGTCGGAACGGTCTGTAAACTACTCTCAGGTGGAGAAACAAGGCCAAACTCTTGAGGATGGGCCAAGACATAGCTGATGTTCAAAGTGTAAGACTGGAAATATGTTGAATGATAGGAACAGATAAATGTATGGGCAGCGTCTAACAGAAGAGAGAATGATGAAGCAGTGGATCAAACTGGCTTAGTAAGAATATTGTGTTCCAGTGTTTTTGCCCACTCTGGAGATCGACGTCCACAGCTATGGTACAGCTGATCACGAAGAAGGGAAACTTCATCCTTCAGAGACATCCTGCACCTTGCAGTGGAGGATAGGGATCCAAATGTACCTCACAGATTTGGCAGAAATACTGTATGTCACAGACTTCCCCCACAAGGCACAACTTCACCTTGTTGTAGTCTGAACATGCATATGGAAAAACATGGTGTTATTACAGCAAACTAAAAACCAAGATATCCTGACATCCTGGAATGACAGCAACATAGAGGAATGGAAGAAACGTATGGAAGCAAACTTCCAAAAATGCCTTGGCCTGAAGGCAAGCAACCAAAAGACCAATTATTTTTTTCAAGAAATTAATTCATATTTCAATAAATAATGATAAGACTGAAGAAAAAGTGAAAAGCTGTACCTTTATGTGAGCTAGCATGAATACAATAGGCACATCTGGTAAGAAATGTAGGAGATTTTGACCAGTTTGTTTAAAAATGTCACATCTCATTCATTTCAACCAACTAATCGCTGGTTGTTAATGCGGTAACCTACGGCAGCCTGCAGAAATCCTACGACAGTTTGCTTCAGCAGGCCTCAGATTTCCCAGCCTAATCCACATTCTTTCTACTTTTTAAAGGCTGTGGTGAAAAAAAGTTATAGTACATCACATTTCAGGATGAAATCCTCAGCTGTGAGGCTGTTATAAGAGGCTGGCAAAAGCTTGTGGAGTAAAATCCATCCTCAGACATTAGGTATGCAGAGTGAGCAGCGGCAGCAGTGGAGTATAAAGATGCTGGATTTGTAATCATTTACTGCAATAACACTAGCAAGGGCATTCCCTGCTCTGAATAAACACAGTACATATGGCATGATAACAGTGTTTGGGCAAACACACCTGAAACTGTAAAAAAAAGAAAAAAGAAAAAAAGATTAACATTAAACTATTTTAGCTCCCAAGTCATAGTGGTATTTCGAGGTCAGTTTAAATGGTCAAACTTATTATTAGCCGTCATAAACCCAACCAGATGAGCCAGACTTGCTACAAGAGAATCCGTTTCACTCCTGCCAAGAAGATCAGGTGTAACAACCTCTATCCCTGCAGCCTTAGGCCTGTACGTGATGGTATAAGCTGAAGGAATGTGAAGATTGCTCATCATTGATTCGTGTTGGAGGCCTTGGAGACTGCGATAATGATGACGATGGTAATTTGTCTAACAGCGGTGGCCTGAAACTCTTTATCAGCAGCTTCTAATAGGGACCATCAGTTTTTATATGTCTTTGTCTTCCTGTATGAGCAAGATGTGGCAGAACCAATAGCTTATGCAGTAATGGCATGATTGTTTTAATAAGTGTGGGATATACCTGCTCTATACATATGGGCTGGACAAATGAAACTATAATTCATCTGTTGCACAAGAAGCATCTTATTCTGGGAGTGTTTCTTTATTTATATTTGTGTTTGCAGAAGAGTAAGTAAAGAAGAATAAGAGCTAAAGGAGAAAAGAGAAGCTGCAGAAAACACAGAGCAGGATGACATCATTGTAACATGCACTCATACGTCTCCACTTCATACACAAGAGGAGCAAGGTCAATGTCTTTGTCTCTCTCTCCTATACACACACACATACATATAGATGTAGGCCGCAGTGTGTGGCCCACTTCCCCTTTTTTCTTCCTTTCACTCTTTGTGATTACTCTTTTCCGGCCCGCTTTTCTCCCTCTGCCATTCTTTTCTTGCTTCCTGTGTTAGTGAATACAGTAGTTGCTACCTTTTGTTGTGCAGCAGAGATGGTCTCTGTGAGTATCTGTGTGATTTAGAGCACAAAAACCAAACTGGGCTACACTTAAGCAGAATCCAATTTTTAGTCATCTAATTTTGATAAACGATTGCAGACGCGTGGACTTCACAGTTATGCGTTCTGGGGATAAGCCTGATAACAAGTAAACAATGGGCAGGGGGCTGCAGGGAGCAGGTGAAGCATCAACAGAGGGAGAAAAAAAAGGGAAACTGTTCCACACTGATCTAATTTTGATAAACAGCATGCAGACCTGGAGTCTATGGACCTGGAGATCACAGTTGGGGTGTTTGTGAGTGTATGTTCTGCACTGGTGTGCATGTGGGTATCTGTTTTCTTTGTGTTTGGATCTGAACTACTGATATCCAGAAATGTGTGCTGGTGTTTTATCAAACAAGTCATTTTTATAAACCTAAATGTTTCATTGTGATAAGATTAGATATACTGTGTATTTTCTTCCTTTTGTAATTGAATAAAAGTCCTTCTGGGACTTTGTTTTTGCAGTGATGGAGCATGCTACTCACTCCAATATTTATATGGAAGTGCTCTTGAATCTCTTCTTATTCCCATAAACCAAACAATCCCTTACAAAAAAAAAAGCAAAATTCCCTTGATGATGTCTGACTAATATTACAACTCATGATTAAAAGTCTGAAGTGGGCTGGATAATTTCCTAGAACTGATCCCTCGATTTTTCCCCCTACTTCCAGGTGAGACGTATCCTTCATTAAAAAGTTACATGTGCATTTCAAGGGTTCAAAGTGATTTTCCTTATCTAAAATTATATTTCCTTCCTTTTTGAGTCGAGTCTGGAGAGCAGTGACCCACTTCATGCTGACCAGTAAAGCACCATGTCAGTGTGTATTTCAAAGGAATGTATATGAATGCTTGTACAAAAGTGTGTGTTTATGTGTGAAAGAGGAAGAGGAGGAAGCGCGTGTGTTGTCATGGGAAGGCCCCGTAGGTTGAAATTAAAACACGAAGCTCCAACATACACACGCACACACATTTGCACATAATCTGGTGTGGAAACCAGGACACTGAAACCTTAACTCATCCCACTGCCCAAGGAAGAGAAAGCAAGAGAGAGAAGGATACAAAGAGCAAAAGAGTAAAAGTTATTATGATGTGCATCCTTAATACCTGCAGAGTATCCAGTGGTATTAAGTGTCTTATTAACTGTCTTTAACTCTATTTTACTGTTTATCTGAGAATGGGTCAGTGGGCTGATTCCCACACAACAGAGACCCATCCAAGTAATCTAACTTGGTCACGTAAGAAAAATGATATGTGAAGTCATCAAAGTCAGCTCAGATGTAACACTGTCATCCGAATCGTAAGCCAACGCCAAAATCTGTCATCCAATAAGGATTAGGGAATAAGAAGGCCAATTCGAGAGAATTTAGGAATGGTTTAAGACCCATCTGCTGTGTTTTAAGGAGAACTCTCCTAAATTAGCACTATCCCATCATTGCTCATCTCAAACTGGTTTTACTCTTGGTAGAAATGTATCATTGCATAAACAAGGAAAACATATTTAGGATTTAAACAAAGCTCCTTATGAAAGGATGCAAAACCTTAGAATAAGGTTTCTTGCGCAGGAAACATGGACGGGAAGCCAAGGTATAGCAACAGCTGCCCAAGGATATCTGGCAACCCATTCAGACCTGAAAGTAGAAGCAGCTGGCATCTCAACCTCAGTCCATTTCAATATATAAAGCTGCTGCTAATAGCTTAACCTTCCCTAAAACATCATTTTGCACTGGTGATAAAAGCTGCGATGGTGATTTTATGCCGTTTTACCAAATCATGCACACCGCTGCAAACACATGCACAGACACACACACACCCACATCATTAGTACATATTAATTACCAAACGACCTTGGACAGACAAGATTTTGCTAACTGAGGAGAGAATGAAAGATTAAGGAAAAGAGTGACAGAGAAACCAGGTATAGATGGAGGGAAATGTGAAATAAAAGAGTTGGAAGAAATTATGGGAAGAAAAGAGAGAAAGAGTGTAATCACTACTGAGCTACATCACAGAGAAAAATACACTTCTTAACTTCACACCCACACAATCCTTGCCAAATGACTATCTTCCCAATTAGCCTGGTTGGAAAGAGTAGAAATGGGAAGAAAAGGTTAGGATGGAGTGAACTGATGAAAAAGAAAGGAACTTTTCACATCATTGCCATTTTTATTACAGTTAATTCCCAAGTAATAAGCTGTCCTTCACAAGAACATTCACCAAGTCCTCTTCCTACAAGTCGCCCAGAGTGTTGTATCAACACACCTGCCTCTACGTTTCTCTGTGCGCTGTCAATATGTATTGGCAAAATACCATTTATGGCTGCAGGGGGAGGAAAAAAAAAGAAAAAAGGGAGAGAATGCAAGCAAAGTGAGGTTGGAGGGTCGTCACTGAAGTGGAACATTTTTAGAGCTTCACCCAGCCTCAGTCTGATGGCAGATTGCTGATTTTTTTCCTGCTGTATACGAGCATGTTTATGTGCGTGTCAGAGGTCACGGTGGTAGGAAATGAGCAACACCGAGTGGGCACAGGGTTCAAGGTGAACAACGAGCAGAGGAAGACACAAGGAAACACACATGGGGTATACATTCACACATGCAGAGAGCAGGATTCACTCACAGTAGGTGCCGACTTCTGTAACACAGGCTTTGCAGCACAAGTAAAGGAGCTGAGATAGAAGGTAGGCAACGGAATAAACCACAGCATGGTTTAGCACAGCGGCTCCCCAATAAAACTATCAAGAATTTAGATATGATTGAGACCAATCAGCGTGTCAGTGTGTTCATCATAAAATGTCCAACTTTTCTAGGGGCAGCTTGATGGGTTCTTAAATTCACCATTTTTACCGTCTATTCAGATATTGTTCTCTCCATCTCCATCACTCCTCCGACAGCTCCTTCTTAACCTATCCGCTCAGTTGTTTTTTTTTCCTTTTTCACCATATTTACACAGTTGTGGAAGCAATTCATGACAAGACTGCAAGTGCCAGTCATAAAGAGTGCCTCAAATTACTGGTACAATGTGACCTTTAAGCATCATTACTCCACAGCTGACAATACTGCAGCACTTCTTTGAGCAAATCCCAATATGAGGCAACTGTCAGCAACCCTCTAACATAATTCATGGTGCCGTTGACTGTACATTGACATTGTCCTTCAGTAGTATTGATAATGGAGAAGGCAGTTTCCTGAATGCTTGATGTGATGCATCAGATATCAGGTACAAAGAGTGTATGGGATGCTCTGGATGAGGCTACATTATTATTTATGGGGAGGGACTTTGAGCTGTTGATACGGTTGCACTTGTTACTCAGAGAAAGATACCAGCTGCTATGATATCTTCAGTCTCAGTGCATGCAAACAGACACGCACTGAAAAAAGAACACACCATGTCTAATTAGTTTACATTGCTCCCATGTGGAAACTGCTAATTTAAAATTGGCTTTTTACTCTCCATTTAAATAAAGTTGCTTTCAGCTTGATTGGTGATCTATGTTTCTTGTCACTAACAAACAGGCAGGAAGAAACTGTTTGGTATATCATCATGAGTATGTGTAAAGGGTAAAGGGTCTTGTTATAACAGCTCTGTGAAGTTGTAAAGACACGAGATGTCTTCAGATGAATGTTAATATCAGGATGCTCCTGTAGGCCCTGTTAACAACTGGCAATAACATGCGTCCTGGGCGATCCAATCACCTTTGAGCAACTCTATGTATGCCATTAGTATGCATCTCTGTTGGCATCTGGAGGGACTCAGATCTTACTTCCCCACTCTGCACGCAAACAAACAATTCAGCCTTGATATTTTCTCTTTGCAAAGACCGACTGAATGACTCCAGCATACCAAAAATCCTCTGCAGCACCTCAGTACTGAAACCGACCCTTAACTTGAAGTTACTATCCAAACTTACCACTAAGAATTGGCACATCATTGAGTTTCACCTTGCAATAGACACGTTCAGTTCTTTTGAGTAGTCAGGAGCGCTTGATTTCTAATAGCTATAGATCATGTGATTCTGTCTCTCCGTCTCGCTAGAATTGGAAAACCTGTGTTGATATTTTCATATCGAAAACAACTTGGGAATTGAGGCTTTGTAGAAGCCATATAAATTTCCAGGCACTTTCTTATTTTCTTTTGTCTTCAAATGTGTGCTGTAGTGAATGCACAAGGTGTTCCACAGGGTAATGCTTTGGAAACTTTAATTCAAAGAAACAAAATGTTAAGCCTTAAGAAAATTCAGGGGATCACCAAATTCATAAGGATTGTTAGTCTTGAAACCATACTGAAAAAAATTCTATATATTTTCCTGGGTACTGAAATGTTTACCAGCTGGTTGAAGGCAGAAGTCTGAATAAGTGTCCCTCTGGGCACCGTGAATGCCTGCAGCAAATTTCAAGCTAATCTTTCAAACAGGGTTAAAATAATCCAGCTCAGGCTGTCTCAGTATCATTTGTAGAACTATTGTGCGCTAGATTAGGATGGAGAGTCACAGGATATGTGTTTCTAAATATCTGTACTGTACATTTTAATGTATGACTGAGTGCAGGTCTGTTTGTGTTTGTTTTGTGTCACCACTGAGGCTCCAGCGATGCTAAGTGGTGCCACAAGCTTAGAGCCCATTTGACATTTTCCACCTAGACAGGGCCTCAGGGCGGAGTTAGAAACTGAAACATCAATATCTGAATTACTCTAACTCTTTCTCCAGCCCTTCCTCTCTTCATCCCCCCTCTTTCTCAAAGTCCTTTTGCTGCTCTGGGGCCACACACATGTGCTAAAGAAAAGAGATGCACACACACACACAAAAACACTAAAGGTGTTGATGGCCACGCTTGAGCTGTCAAGAGGAACGGAACAGATCAGCTATCCTCCAAATAGTGTGTGTGTGTGTGTGTGTGTGTGTGTGTAATCGATGTCTCATCTTTGTTCCATTTGCTCCAGACAGCAGCATGTATGATAACCCTCATGTTATCAGAGACAGGGAGAGAAATGGTTGCTTTGGGAATATCACCTGACACCCTATTTGTTGAGAGATATTCATACTGTGATTCACACTGGCCTCCATCTGATGAGAGAACAGCATCAGAGCATGGACATAACCTGTCTGGCAGCAAAAAATTAGACGTCACTTCATGAGGCCTGATTGCACTTCTCAAAAAGGCCTCTCTCACACACACACACAC
>JAOXYM010000018.1:16836100-16855689 GCA_028567055.1 Leptatherina wallacei
ACACACACACACACACACACACACACACACACACACACACACACACACACACACACACACACACACACACATGATGTCGAAGAAGAGAGATGGCCAAAAAGAGAGGGTGCACACACTGCCAAGAAAAAGGCAAAAAATCTTGTTGCTGTTCCTCCTCCTGCTTCCTCCTCCCTATATTATCCTTCTTTCCATCTATTTCTCTCCTGTTCTCCCTCTCTTTCTTTCCTTCTGTTCTCGTTGTCTCTCCTCTAATCCGATACGACAGAGACACAGAACACAAATCTCCCTGTTGGCAGAGGAAGCACAGCGAGTTTCAAGTCTGAGAGAGGGGAGAAAGAGGGGGGGGAGAAAGAAAAAGACTGACTGTTGAACACTAGTTGAAGAGATTTATGAGGTTGGAAACTGTGCAGGAACATATGTAGACACTCCTTGTCTTTGGTTAGATCTTTCTACGATACGCACACATACACACAAAGATCACACTCTTTAGCCAAACTAAGTGTCTGGTAAGTTCTAGGTTGTTCGTTGGTGTACAGTAGACAAATACACTTTACGTAGTCGCACACCACATCCTGCGTAAGTTACGCTATAGTAATTAGACATAAACTACACCCTACATAAACCCCACATTAACACATCCATGCAAACACACATACACGTATCCACACTGAGCTGGCAGGCTTAAAAAGTTACACATTCAGGTTCTCTGGAGATCTATGTTTCTTCAATGTTTTCAGTTACATCCAAAGTATCTGGACAGAAGGAATGAAACAAGACGAAACAGCACTCGTATTTCTAAGCTAACTCCTTGGGTGTTTATTTGTGTGTATTTTGAGTACATTTGTTTTTGATGTTACATTTAAGGCATCCTTAAGCAGCTGCCAGAGGGCAAATTTATTCCATATATATACAAGATACTTATAAAAACACGTTACTGTGGTTAAAGGGCCAAACATGTGGCTCTGTATTGACCTAAAATAGAGCAAATTAACTTAAATTTATACTTCCAGAACTAAAACAATTATTCAAATGATTAAATAGTCATTTCTTTCCTACAAAGCAATAAAGACAAAATAAATCCATTCTGTTCAATACTGGAATAGGAGGTGAAAGATTCTTGTATTTTGAAGTGACTGTTTGAAAGCAGCAACAATCATGCCAGCTTCACTCTGGGAACATGGCATGTAAGTTGTGTGCGCCTTGCTTGGATGGTATTCATCTCAATGACCTTTCTGCTGTGGCGCTGCTGCAGCTTAGCAACTTCCTGTAAAGTTATTTCTAAACGCAGCAGGCTTCACATATGGTCAGAAATACAGTTTTGTGCAATCTGAAGTTGCCAAGTTGTTACTTAAGAACTGTCACATCCAGTTGAAAATGATTTTCCCCCAATCACCGTCAAGACAGGTAAACTGTATTTTTCATGAATGTGACATATTGCTCGTTCACTGAAAATAAGATGAAATGTGTATTGTTGCAGATATGAAGTCAATATGATCACCAGCAAATACTAACATGGGAGCTTAAATGGCCATCATTACCTGAATATTAACTGATCAACAAAGTGTCAATGCACCAATGACCTGCCTGTACCAGTTGAGTATGGGATGACAACAGGTCAGACAACAAACATACACAACATCTAGTGAAGCTTAAAGCATGAATAGTCTGAGTAGTTTTCATGTAAACAAATTAAAAATATTTGGAGTGACGTTTAGAGAAAAAAAAAAAAGAAGACATATACAGATAAATTGGTTTCAGAAATGTCACAAATTGAATGCCCCCATCAATTTTCTTGACATAACTAAATTAAAGATAACCTAAAATAATTTCAAACTGTACAAAATAAATGTTGCCATAATAACAACAACAAAACTTTTATTCTCTTCAAAAGGAGGACGAGCTCACCAGAAAATATTCATTTAACTGGGGTAATATTTCAAATCTTTAAAAGGACTAGCTGTAATGGATGGCTTTTATTGCAGATACACAAACGAAAATAGAAAATGGGGAAAGCGTGGAAGCATAAGGTCGATATTTGGAAATAAAAATGAAGGATTACTGGTATCCAACAAACAGATGTACCAAGTATTTTGACTTCCAATTAGTAGATTTTGTTATCTACCTTTCCTCTTTTACATTCCTTATCAGTGCTTCTCCCTGGTTCCCATAGTAATCATTCAAACCTTATTACACTGATCCTTTAATTTTATTTGTCATTAAATAAAAGGTGCACACATCACCGCACAAAGACACACATGAACACCAAGAGACAGAAACAAATGCCATTTAATCAACCAGTATAAATAAATAAAAACTTTGAATTTCCCATAAGTCCATCTGGTCCCCTGCTTCTCATCACACCCACAGCTTTCATCTGCTGGTCAATAAAGCTTGCACACACACCCATATACACATTGTAAATGAAAGGCACGGATGACCACACACATTGGACGGTGAATCTAAATGTAGATTAGTTCAGTCTGCCAGAACCACTCGCGGCGAGAAGGAACCTTTATCGAGCAAATCTATTTGTTTTCTGTTGTTTCACTTATTGCAGTTTGACCATCCTATCAATCGGTTTAACAAAATGTTATCGACAAGCGTTTCTTTGCTTTAATTTCACAGTGCTGCGTGGTTTAGTTAAAATGTGACTACAGTTCAGATCCAGTGGTTCACTTAACACACTAATGTCAAAGAGGAGAGAATGAAAATATAAGGAAGCTGAGAGGACCACACAAACACAAGCCAAGGGGGAAAATAAAAAATTAAAAAAATCACCCTTCATACATTAATTTTCTGATTCTTTGATGAATTTCACCTACCCAGCCTGCAGCCATCACAGTTACCCCCCCCCACCCTTTTCTGTTAGGAACAGAATAGGATTATTTAAAGTCTGACGCAACACAGAGCACGGGGTGCAAAATGTGTGTGTGCATAGAAGGTACCTGTATTTTTACTTCTCTGCTAGACTAAACCCATGGTAGTGGTTAACCAAAAGCAGACGTTGTGTCAGGGCTGCTGGTCTTTTTCAGATCTGCTCCACAGTTGTAATTTAGATCAGACTTATTGCTCCTTTTACCGCACAGTTACAGGTAATGAAAGGTTGCAGGAACTCAACTCTGAAACTGAAGTTACACAGTCTTGTTTGCATTTCTGCCAAATTCGAGAAAATTCACAGATGAGAGAAATGACTTTTACCATTGAGTTAAAAAGGACAAGATTGAAATCTCATATTCCGACCAAGAAAAACATCATTCTAAAACATGATCCTCAAGTAGTTTTTAGCATTACGTCTGAGTGCCTGTAATATTTGTAATATTTTCCTTAAAATTGTCACATAATCAACTATTTCCCTCTGGGAATAATAAAGTTTTTCTGATTCTACATGCTTAGTCATGGCTGCTTATAGGTGGTTTTAAACACAAAGAGTTCTTACCCCTTTGATGGCATTTCTGAGCCTGCAGGGTAGTCAAACAGAGGTGAACAAAAAGATTCCCTCTGCAATGATGTTGTTTATGTCATTAAATGGTGTAATCTAACCCACACCATGATGTTTTCTTAAACCTAATCAAATAGATTGGCTCCTAATCCTCAACAAGCAGTTTTGATGCCTAAAGCCAGCCCAAAGGATTTAACCTCTAAATGAACAAAAGTAGCTTTTGTGGGAAAATATAAACATAATACATTAAATATTAACATGTCTTCGAATAAACTTGCAGATAATCAGTTCTTCTATCATATTCAAATGTCCCCCCAAAAACAAAGGCAATCAGAAAATGTTTAATTCACACCGTTTGTTGTTGGCGATTGTCCTCTTAGAACAGCATTGCATGCTAGTTTTTTTGTTTGTTTTTTTTCTTCAAAATGTTCATAGCATCATAGTAAACATAATATTAGCCATTTCTATTGCAAGGTAAGTAGAGCGCAGATTAGGGTGAGCTCGTCTTTCGGTGCCCTCTACTGGATCACAAGGAAAACTACGACTGGACTAATTGTCTAATGCCTCTATCTTTAGAGCTTACGTTCTGACGTACTTTTAGAGTCTCGTTTGGTCTATGAGTTAGTGACATCTGGTGGCTCTTCACATCGAACCGATTTATTTTAATTAAGAAGAGAAAACTTTAAGCTTCATACTGATTTTGAATTCATCTATGTAATTATTTTAAATGAACATGATGGATGTAACTTTGCTATGAATTCAATACCCACGCTACACAATGACATGTATGATTAAAATGAGCAAAAAGGTAATAATCCATAGCCAGAAAATCTGTATATTTGACATTCCAATGGTTTCAATAATGATGAGTGGAGCATTTGAAAAATTCCTTCAATTACTCTTACCAAATGCATATCTACAAAAGACACTTGCACAAAGCCATTCCCCCATACCCGCTCCCCGCTCTGAATGAATCGTTCCTTGTCTCTGAACTGATGGAGCGATAAAGTTGGTTTAAACAGCCGTAGACACACCGGCACACACTGTTAAGGCAGGAACATGTGTTTTACATCAAGAGCTCCCAGCAATACAAGAGCTAATGTTACCCAGTGTGTGTGCATGCGCGCCCATGTGTCAGAACAGGGGTGCAACATGTCTTTGCAATCTTCTATCAGTTTTTAATCTCCCTTCGGCAGAAAAAGGGAGACAGAAAGAGGGAGAAGCACTCAGTGAGAGAAAGTGATAACCACAGAGTGAAGAAGAAGAAGGGGGTGGGGGGGCAAATTTATCCCCAATCTCTCGATCCTCCCATTACTCATTTTGTTTTGCAAGGCTCTTTGGCTTTTTCCTTGCCTCGGGCGGAGAACGAGTGAACAAGCAGGATTTGCGACTGTCTATATACGTGTGTGTGTGTGTGTATGTGAGGGGGGGGGGGTTATGTGTGATTTAATTCTTATTGTCTGAATACTGTGGGAGTCGACGACTTTCATTTTGGTTTCTTGACTTAAGAGGCTGCGTTGGAGCCGGAAATGTCAGAATTCATTCCTCACTTGGTGCTTTCAAACTACTCAACAGTTATTATTTAGCTTGGAGTGGTTGACTTGTTGAGTTTGTTTAGGCCCTCCACAGTGTTGCTGCTGCCCAATTTGCAAAGCTGTAGCCTCTGTAATGTCCAGGAAATAGCAAGTGGATGCAAACATGGAAGTTCTGTAATAACTTCGGAGCCCATGAACTCCCTGTGCTAGTTTAGTTGGAAACTGAAACTGGATCTCAATCAAAATCCTATCTAATTCTTTTGTCCAATAACTGTCTACAGAAGTGTTTAACTCCTTCATTTTGACAAGAACAGAGGAGATGAAAGTGAAATCTTCCTCACTTACATACCAATGCTAAATATATTAGAAAAACTGTCCAATAACAGTAAATTACTAAAAGCGTTTCTCTTGCGTTTGGCCTACAAATTAGATCATGACTTATTGCTTGGATGAAGTAACATGATTTGCACCTTATTGTGGAGCAGGTTTCAACCTAGAGTAAATGTACAGGTGACAAGGCTTCTGGGACTCAAGAGGGTCTCCAGTTTGGGGAAATGAATATATTTTTAAAAAATGGTTGAAGTACATGACAGCAGTGTCTACTTTATTCATATTGTGGAGTCTGTTTGCCATATTGGTTTAAATATTTAAGTTCAGTAACAAGTCATCGCCATATTGGCCTTTCTGAAGCTCGAAGTGATCATATTTTGACAAGAGGGTATATATGTACTATATATGTACTAATTTGGCATGCATGAACCCCCCCCTCCCCCCCCTTTTTTTGAGAAGATGTTTTAAGGAGCTGCAGCTTCTGTTGATGAGATGCCACTCAACCAGCTGAGCTTAACATTGCCCCTGCATCGCATCCCTTGACCATTAAAATGTGACTTTGGGTTGTCCTGACAACCGTAATCCGTAGATATTGCATTTGTATTTTCTCCATGCTGTAGAAGTGGTGTATTCTTGCCATCACACACAGTCTGCAAAACAACTAAGACAAAAATAATATTAAATGTTTTGTTTTTCTTCTTTTCTACCAGAACAGAAACACAAAAAATAGGCTGCTGAGACCAGTTCTGACCAAGTCATTCTACTTGACTTGT
This sequence comes from Leptatherina wallacei, assembly GCA_028567055.1. Classification (NCBI taxonomy): domain Eukaryota; kingdom Metazoa; phylum Chordata; class Actinopteri; order Atheriniformes; family Atherinidae; genus Leptatherina; species Leptatherina wallacei. Next base: position 16,842,178 of record JAOXYM010000018.1, read on the forward strand.
AAATGAGTTTACCACCAGAATAACTTAAAATATCACATAGTGTAAGGCCAGCACAGGAAAACATTTTGAACATTATACATCACAACAATATTCAGCTTCGTGGGCTCTGGGGGTGAACGTGATTTACTGCTTACTCTTGCTTACTGCAGAAACACTGGTTTTGAACATTGGCCAAGTCTGGGTATATGTGTGTGCGCACACACTTTCAGACCTTATTAGGTTGTACTTGTGGTGATGCTTAACCCCACTCAGAGTTTGGCAGCTGCTCCCTTTCTCTCTCCGTCTGCCTTTATTTCCCTCCCGTGTTTTCTCTGTCCTCCTCAAATCTTTGTTGTCTCACTGCTCTCTCCACTGGTCTTCTCTTTCCTTCCTCTGTCCACTGCTCATCTGGTGGTCTCCAAGTAATATAAAACTTGTTTCCTGGCTAATCCACAAATACTGGGATTTCAATAATGATGATCTTACACATATGTCTGCAAGGTGTGTGACGGTGTATATGACAGAGTACTCAGTGTGAATGCTTAAAACATATGTATTATGTATATTAACTGCATCAGCTTTCCATTTCCTAGGTATAAACAATAAACAGTGAACATAAACAAGGTTAGCATGAATGCTGGAAAAGAAATTGGCGGATAATCCCAGCTGGTTAACAAAATTGGGTCTTATTTCTGGTTGATTTGAGTATTAAATATTATAATTCTGTTTTGGTCAAACTATTTCCCCAAGTTCTATAACACTATAACACTATAGCACTATAGCTCTGAACAAAAACAATGTGCTGTGAAAAATAAAGATAGCAGTAAGCAGATGGGTTATAAACAAGTTTAGCCAGTATACGTGATGGGAAATCTGAAATAAGTGGAGATGCTGTCATTAAACTTTGACTGCAAAGTTAATATTTGCGTGCATAACTTCAACAAATAAAGAACTTTGACGGTTTGTGGGCTGCAGTAAATTGAGGAATTTTTGTCATTGCTTATCAAGTCTGTTTCACAGACAAGGTTTTTATTTTAAGATTTTGGCATTTAACTAGTTGGACTAATATTTTTCTATCATCAACAGACCTGGTGACCAAAACTACACAGTAAAATCCAAGAAGTGATAAACCTGTCTATCTTTTTAGAACAAGAAAACTTGAAGAGACAAAAATAATTCATTCCACTGTTTTTTTTCATCAGTCTTACAATTATTATCAGCAGAGTTGACGGGTCTCTTGGCATCCCTGCAACTCTGAGGACTGAAGCTTTGAGAGGGACAGTTATTCTTAATCAGTGAGGCGTGTTAGATCAAAGGAGTAACATGGATCCACTTTCAGTGAAGAGTTTCCTTCCAAAACGGGTTTGATTATCTCAGTGACCAGAACCCAAAATACATGAATTAACACCGGACTGGAACTGGATCCTATCTCACTTGGCTTAGATATCGGAAAAAATTCTGTTACAGTTAGAGAGATGGATCATGGCTCCAACATTCCTGGGAGAAGAGGAGATAACAGCGTTGTAATTGTGTTGATCTTGAGCGGAAAGACATATGAGGCTTTCCTCTAATGGGTAACATAAACATGGACTACAGTTACAGTCACATGCTGTGTTAGTAAAACTGTGTGTACTTTGTGAGATCTGACTGAAGTAGAATCATAAAGATAACTTTGAAAATAAACACAGAGACAGACTCAAGGACATGTAAGCACATTGGTTATTGATAGAAGCAGACAGAGACACGCAAACAAGGGCATGCATGCACGCACCCATTGTGTGGCTGCACCTGGTCTATTAAAGAACAGGATAGATGGGACTAGGGGACCCAACTGTGTGAATGTTTTTGTCAGTATATGTGTGTGTATGTGTGAGTGTGGACAACCTCAGAAGCCAAACATCTGCAACAATGACGCACCTTCAAGTAAAGAGTTCACACAATTCATGTAAGTGCGAAGACACAAGTTATGTCATTTTCAACCTGTTTAACGACACACCACATCCAGTGCACCGTCCAACATTCCCCTGATTCTGTCTTTCTCCTTGTAGATCTACCCCCCCAAAAAAAGAATCCTTTCCATGAAGAAATTATCATGAAGTTTCCTAATAAAAGCAAATAATTCCACAAAAAAAACAGCAGGGTTGGGTGATATTTGACAATTTTCCAACTGGCCACCATCAATCCATTAACTAGCAGCTGCCGAGAGGTGGACATGCAATGTTGACAGATAGCAGGGTAAGTAGTCCCCACGGCCAACATGGTATTTTCAGCAAAAACATCACCTATTTGGGATCAGTTTGGTTTAAAATAGGGCAAAACAAAATATCTTTCAAGTAATTTACCGCCTTTGCAAACAGATATATTTGAAGAAAATAAAGTTCACAGTTATAATTATTTTCTGTGAAACTGTTGTCTTGCTTTGTGGCTGCGCCTGTGGGCGTACATCATCAGTAGATACACACAAAACGCTCTCTTCTCATGGAATGCTAAAACGACCTTGGTAAAAAGATAATGCAGCTTTAATACTTCTGCAGAACAATTCTATCCTCAGTTCACAGTCCTGTCTTTTCTGCTGATGTGAACTCATTCATTCATCATTTTCTATAGCACTTATTCCAATTCAGGGTTGCAGGGGGCCGGAGCCTATCCCAGCAATTAGCAGGCGAGACCCAGGGTACACCCGGGACACCACTGTGCAGCCTGATGTGAACTCCTTGCAAGTAAAACTTTCTCAACCAAGATTGCCCTACTCTTTCCTTCCTGATTACAATCTCAGCAGACTTTTAATCCAACAATATATTGCCGTTAAGAAATTTTGACACTACTAACATGACTGATCTCCACATGCTTTGCACTTTTATTGAACTCTTTAGGGAACACTCCAAAGATAAAAAAAATATCCATTATAGTATCTATTGTACCGGTTTTTCTTGCATACCTTAAATTTTAAACCTCCCTGAGCTTTCTCCCATGAGTAGAAGTTTTGTTTCTGTTCCTTTTCTTCATTTCCCCCCCTGCTTCTACCTATAATAATAACTATTTATTTATCTATTATCTTTATTTTGGCCAAATCAGCCAGTGTGTTGTGACACATGGTAGCATAAAGCAAGGCACAGCGGTCATTTGACACTCTGGGCTGGAACACACAGTTTTGAGGGGTAGTTTTTCAGGCCTGGGATGCTGGAGGGCAATGATGGCTCCAAGAATGTGCATACTGAATATCAGTGTGCCATCAAAACGAGTCAGAAACAGAGTTTTAAGGTAGAAAACTTATGTAATATTGCTTTAAACAATGAAGCACTAAACGACAGTGTCAGACTTTTTCTGATGCACTGAATTGTCTGCTCAATAACTAAATGTATTTTAATTCAGCTAGTCTCACTTCTTTATGTTGAATCACAGACAAGTCATTTTGAATATCATTTATCTTCTTAACACTATATAAACACATTAAAAGTAAAAAGAGCCTGAAACTTAGCCATCAAAGGATGGCATTTGAATTCAATAAAAAGTCACTTATACATCTAACAAAAGACCATAGTTTCATATTTTTCCTTCATTTCGCTGGCTCAAAAACTCATCCATCATAACATCCAAACTGCTTCTTTTCTTTGCCACTTTAAATGTATTAAATGAAACCATAAGCATCTGGTTAAACACTGGTTCTGGTGCCACTGGACAGAAATCAATAATAGCTCAGAGAAAATCTGATGGAAGTTTGCAGACACAGACATAGTTGAGAAAGAACAATGAGCTCAAAATGCACGATGAGCAAAGCGGATCTCAGCAAAACTTAAAACCTGACAAAAACAATGCTCTTGAGACACAACCAGACTGCAATATATTTAGCTTTGGCTCTCTTCACCAAGCTATACAGGACAAGTAACACAATACAGAACCCAGGACAGTAACACAATACGAGTCGATATAAATACTCTAGGAACAAGTCTCCAACAGTTGAAGCTGAGCTAAGTTGTGTCGAGTCCTGTCGTGTTGTCGGCCTGAGAGACACCGAGAGAGAAGGAGAACAAAAGAGAAATGGTCTTAAGGGAAATTGAGTGTACAAGATGCATCATGCCAGTGGAGCAGAATTCATAAACACGCTTTCACAGAGAAACACACACATGCATGCACTTGTGGAGAATATGTAATGAGTGAAGACCCCACAGGGGACACAAAAGGGGAAGACAGGCAGAGAAAAGGGGAGGAGCTATGGGGGGAAAGCTAGAATGAGAGGGGAAGAGATGCATCTTTCTTTAGCTTTTACCCCTTATCAAGTATGCGTGGCACCGTGAGTGTGTGTGTCTATTAAAAGTTTGAGATTGAATATATGTTTCCACTGTGAGGAGTTAAGACCTAAAATCTCCACTCTGCATTCCATTCAAACACAGACACACACACGCAAACACACCCAGACACACAGTGTGATGGCGCTATCTGCCGTACAAGCTCATGCCCAGGGCAATCTTGCTACCTTGCCAAGAAGGCCTTCAGCCGCCAAGGCTCTTCACAAACACACACACACACACGTATGCATACACACTCCTACCCTCTTTTGTGCTCTCCCTCTCACGCACACCGAAGCTGGGTGTAACTGGATGTTCTTAAGTGAAGTGGATTAAAGTGTCAAAATGACTGGTAGAGCATGTGTGTGAGCATGCATACCATGTATATCTTTTTAAAGTATGTGTGTGAATTTGTGAATATGAATATAGGAACACCTTCAGATTCTTTTATATAACCACCTATTTTGCTGTAAATGGGGTTGTCATGATGATTTCTATCAGCAAAAATTTAACTATGAAAACAGAAAATAGGTTTTGGTCTTAGAGCCATCTTTGCCCTCCAGCATCCCAGGCCTGAAAAACTACCCCTCAAAACTGTGTGTTCCAGTCCAGAGGATCACATAACAGCTGTGCCGGGTTAGGTTTAGGACAGCCAGTATTACGGAGTGTCTGGAACCAGAACCCTTCAACCTGTAGATTGGGTTTGATTTTCCATAGATGCCATTAAATCTGATCAAAATGGTTTATGAGGAGTCTGGAGACTGTCTTAACACCTCATACCTGTAAAGCCTAAAATGGCATTGCCCAAAAATTTGTCTCACACTCATTGACCTGGTATATAACCTCTCCACCATTGAGAAATCCACAGATAGTGCCCGGCAAACTATTCCCAGATCACAGTTTATGACAAAGGGAGATCAGGCTTTTTTATTAGAGCTCCCACCTTATGGAACTCACTCTACACACCCAGCTACCATCAAAACCATCCTCAAAACATTCCTTTTTGAAACAGTCTTCGGTAATGTCTGATACATATATAACATCTTATTACTGTGTTTTTGTGAGCATCTGTCTGCTCTAACTCACCTCACCCCTAAAGCACTTTATAACATACAACCGCTATTACAAGTATTATAATTATCTCTTCATTTGAAAAAATTCAAACCCTTGACGGATAAAGTGCTCATCTTGTTATTATTTGTTTAAATGTATTTATTAAATGTTTAAGTAGAAAAACCTGCCTCCTGACACTCATGTGGATGTAACTTTGATACCTCACCTGGTAACATTACAGCCTGGATTGATGGATAAAGACAAAGAAAATGTAATTTAAAATCATTTATATAGACATTCAAACTATTCACCAAACTTTTCTCAATATTTTTTTTTGTTCCAATTTAACAAATAACATCAGTTACCTTCGCCACAGCTCTGATTGAGGTCTCATTTTGTGAACAAGTCTCAGATTAAAAGTAGAGATGAGGGAAGGAAAGTAATCCAAGAGAGCCAGGAGACAGCAGGAAGGGGGAATGCAGGCAGGGTTTTCAAATTAACTATTGGTCAGGGGTCAGATGGACATTTAATCTAACCAATCAGCTTCCTAATTACACAAGCGCTGCCAGATTGGCATATCCTATGCATTTGTGTGAGTGTGTGTGTGTGTATGTGTGTGGAGCTGGCTAGTGTTGCGTGTAGAGGTCTTGTTGTAGCAAAACGAACATCTGGCCTCAATACTGGTTCCATGTGTGAACACACACTCTTAAGTCTGTATGCATGTTTGTGTGCAGAGGGCACATGTACACGAAGACACACACACACACACACACACACACACACACACACACACACACACACACACACACACACACACACACTAAAGTGAAGTGCTCCTGCTTTACAGAGACACACATAAAGAAAAGACCAGTAAGACTGAGGGACTGGACGTGTAAACCATGGAAGGAAAACACAGAAATGGGGAAAAAAGAAAAAGAAAAGAAAATAAACACACACAGACACACACACACACTTTCAGTTGTGCATGTGTGTATGTGTAAGCTGATTGTAACAGTAATTGATGTAAATGTCTAAATTACAGCTAGGAGCTAAAATAACCACTGTGTTTTACCGTTGCCATGTCGACATGATGAAAAACACCTGGCTGTTCCGCTGGTGGGGAGGGTGGAACATGTGTGTCATGGGTGCCCAGCTGGACCAATGAAAATGCTGCGTGACTAAGCGACATGTGTCTGAACAAATGAAATACTGCAATAAGACGATATCCAAGCAGACGGCATGCTAGGCCCAAACCAAACTCATTAAATGGCATTACATGACATTATGAGATATAAATGACTCAGGGAAAAAAAAGCAGTTGGTTCTGTTTCTTCTGTAAATCATTTTAGATCGACATTCTTGTAAAACCATCATAAAGCTGTATGCAAGCTATCAGTTTCCCCCACTTTTGTGCCAAACAGTTGCAGGTTGTCATAAATCAGAGTGTTTGCTGAGTGCCAGTAAAGTTCAGATAATTACAAAAACATTTTCTTTGATAGCTCATTGATTCCAGAAGGAGAAATGTCTCATCTTGCTGTCTGCTCTATGGAGGAAGGTCTGTACACCCAGCAGTAAACCAGGAGCAAACAAAAGCCAGTTTATGTTTGTCAGTTTGCGTAGCTTTAAGCTGTCTCAGAGTGAAGGATTATGGGAGTTAAATCTAAACCAAGTTACAGACACAAACTGGGCAATGATGAATGCCGGTTGGTTGAGAGGTTGGTTTGAGCTGAAAGTGGAACAGATAGCTACACAGGAGGAAGAGCATCTGCAAGGATCTGCATTGCACCAGTACAGCTGGAAAGCACCATCATACCAGGACCTTAAGCTGTCCACGTCTTGGATGGGGAGACACGTGGGAAATGAGTCGAAACTTTCCGGTTAATGGGACATCTGACTAATCAGAGTCCTGCCCTGCTTCCACAAAGTAACCCCAAAAAAAAAAACCCACTGCTAAATCCCAGGATTTCAAAGGCGATGTACTGCACTCTTCTGTGAATGAGACACTTTCAGAAGTGATATGACATTGAAAAAAAAAAAAAAAAAAAAGCATCATGTTTCCCAAGCACCATCAGAGGGAGTGTTTGACTTTTAATCTTCATTCTAAAATAAATCAGAATCAGGCAATTCAACGCACACTTGAACAGAGGATTACCATCACAAGCCAACGTGTGCCAAGCAAATATGCAAACCCTTGATGCCAAGCTGTCACCTTCTCCGAACGCAGCCGTGTACGAGTGTGGCGTGCATGGAATTACCCAGAACAGGCCGAAATGTGGTTAAAATAGTGTCATTTGTTATTCAAGGCAAATGTTCCTAGCAGACAATCAGGCGGTCACACAGCGTAAAGCCACACACCACCGTGGCACACATTTCCCAAGAAAGCAGATACATATAAAAACTCACACACGAAAATACACACTTAATCACACATAAACCTTATCTACCAATTTTTCCAGAGACAGACACTAAAACCACACATGGGTTAAAGTTACTGCAAACAGGTTGTATGATCTTGTTTCCATTACATTAAACACAGCCAGTCTTTTATGCACTGAACACATACACACACACACACTTGCACTTATTCATTTTATTTCATTTTTTTTCTTTCCAGTATGACGGTGTTTATTTGAGTCTGTGTCCTGATGGGAAATGTGACTGCTCCACAAACAAACTGAACCGCCTAGAACAGACGACTCTGTCTGGGAGTGTGTGAATGTGTGTTTTCCGACAGACAGACGGGGCGAATATCAGCGTGTATTCTTTGCGCGCGCACACAAGCTCAAATACCCCAACTATAGCATGAAAAAAGGAGGCTCTTTTCACCCCATCCTTAAGAGACACCATAAGAGACGCTGAGTATCTTCAGCAGAGCATCTTTATCTACGGGCTGAATCTTTTAAGAGTGTCTGTAGAAAATGTGCCTCTGAGTTCAGCCTGATCTCTGCTGTACTGTCGTATCGACGTTAAACGGCTGGTGGGCCGGTCAATAGTTAGCAGTAGGCAGTACTGAGGTAGATGCTGGCATATGCGCTTTACAAGCACAACGCTGCATGTCTGACAAACTAAAGAGAATCAGCACACAGCAGCAAGTCCCAAATGTGAACTCACTCTCTCTCTGAGTGATCATCTTAGATGTAAACAGAGCCCTAATCAAAGCACAGCAGATGTTTGGGGTGATTTTCCCAGAGGACATCGTAGACATAGAAATCTGAGAAAGCAGACTGACATGTGGTCGTAACAGACCGCATTTTGTAACAGGGCATATATATATTTTAAGGGCAGGTATTAGCCGACAAGAGGCAGAATATAGATATGTACTCTGATCACATTATTAAATAGTCTTCAAAAATACATACCTAACTTGCTGGCAGGTATATCTTGTCAAATATACATGAATTTCTCCTGACAGCAAACTTTTATTCAAGATTCTTATCCAAGACCAGGCTGAGAATTAAAAACAGAATTCAGCTTTTTGTACAAAGTAGATGGATGTCTGTCGTCATTCAGCTGTGAAACATATCACACTTGTCTGTTCTCAGTATCAAAGGTTGGATCGACTTCTTTATGGTTGAAAAGAAGCCATCACACATTACTAATTTCAAAGCTCTACTGTTTGATCTGGCTGTATAATATGAAGAAAATGCATTGTTTTACACTTCATTGATATTGCAAAGAAATGTTTATTTTAACTAGGGCAAGAACTAAAAGGACTATATTCCACTTACGGGACACGTTTTACAGCTATCAACATGTACAGGAGAAGTTGTTGAATGTGGCTCTTGTTAATGCATCATATAGTGAAGCATTTGTTTATGTTATATTGTTAATGCCCAATAAAATTGCAGATTGCATGTTTTTCCTGATACAATGTAGTGCTAATGTTTTAAGCTTTTCCATCTTTTCTCTAATTAAAATCTAGAACAAAACAACACAAATCAGTAATTAGTTGACCTGAAATAATAAATTTGCATATACAAACGATAGAAGAACTGGTCGGTTTTAGGAACTCAGCAACTTGCAAAGCAAATAAACTGCAAACTGCCTGAAAATGTACATATTTGTTCTCAAGTCTCTCTTAAAAACAGAGCTCCCAATCTCAGTGAGATGGCTAGATTGAATACAATACAACATGGATAAAACATATCTTTGACAATATGAGTCTATTGCTGAGGTGTACCTGATATCTTCCTGGAATAACTATCTGTGCTGGTTCTGCAGTTCAGAAGAAGCAGTAAAACACAAGTGTGCTTTAATTGTAAATCGTAGTGTTTGGTTTTAGAACAAATTGGTAGGGTACTGCAAAACATAACAGGCTTTAAATAGATAATACTCACTTACTAAAACAGATTATTTTCATCGGAACACAATTTCTGAGCATTAGGCACACAAACGCACAGTGTTTCACACATACATGCACAGTCACACACACACTCAGTCGTAAGCTCTGTAATTTCCTGCAGCGGATATAAAGTGATGTCAAATTATCAACATGGCAAATAAGTTAAATTCATGCTTTAATTTCCCTATAAAACACACACTCAGGCAGAATGCAAATGCATACTCGTTGCACGTGGTTACATGCACAAGCAGAGGACCACACACACCGGTGCATGCCGGAACTGACACGCGTGAATTTACACATCAGCAGAGGAAGGAAGGGAAACACTACATAAAGTAATGAGAACTTCATGGAAATACAGCTGTGTGTGTGTGTGTGTTGCCATTTGTGCGTGTGTCCTTTAAACATAATTAGCTCCATCAGGCAGAAATGTAAACGAGAGAAACTTTAATGAAACTCTTCTCTGATCTGCTGAAAGCACACATTCCCATTTATCTCTTTTTGGTTGTCTTTCTCCCCGTTTCCTTGGTTGACTAACGTGTTATCATATGCCACGCACAGGCCTTTTAAAACCCCAACTCTTCATGTTATAGTACTCCATTACAACCACATGAGATGAACACAATCACATTGTGTCTGTAAGATCAGATCCACAAATTCTTCCTCTTTCCGCTTGCGTCCATTTACCCTCTCTGCTGTCCTGGAGGTGGAGCTCCTTTTGAAGATGGAATCTGGAATTTATTAGAAGTACCAAATTTTCTGTCGATTCACATATGTTAAGGGATATCTACATGTGTTCACATATGTTTGGCTCAAAGGCGAACCTTTCTCAGCCCTATTTCATTTAAAAAAAAGCCACCATTGCTCAAAGTCTGTCTCATTCCATTTATAAACTAAAACATCAACCACGCGCTCACTTTTATTCCATCTCTAAACTTCCTCCGATTTCTATCCTCGTCTTATACTTGCAGTCAAACAGCTAAAAAAAAAAAGAAAAAGAGAAATTTCAGACGGAGAAAAATATGTTGAATGCAAAACTGAAACACAAACCAATAGTGGAGCGATGTCTCAACAAGGCAGCACTGTGCAACAATTATAGATCAGGCCCTTTAAAAGGAAAATATTCTCTCCTCCCTGGAAAGCAAAAGGCATCACATAGCAGCATACTAAGAACCCAGATTCTTCATGTGTATATATGCATGCCTATGCCCGCGTGTGAACGCGCGCACACTCAAACGTGTTTATGTGTGTGAGCTGTGTATCGATCCCCGTGTATCGGGTGAGTTGTCCTTTGAGGAAAAGGAGGGAAATGAAAGAAAAAGAATGAAACGAGACGGAGAGAAACGGATCGATGCAGCGGAGAATAGAAAGCACAAGTGAGGATGAGGGAAACGTACGCAAACACAGACGCAGACGGGCACAAAACGAAAACCCAGGTGGAGATTAAATATGACTTTAGCTATTTGTTTCTGCTTTTGTCTCTTTTTAATCTCTCACTTCCTCTGTGCTAGCTAGACATTTTCACTTACACCACATCAGTCTCTGCCCTCAAAGGTTTCATTTAAATTGAACTGAATGTACGCCTCTGTGTGTGTGTGTGTGTGTGTGTGTGTGTGTGTGTGTGTGTATCATGATAAACAGTAGATGTGTGCTTGTGTGTTCTAAACTGTTTAAGATGATGCCTCTCCTTAGTCCTTCCCAGTAATGAGTCAACTCCACCCCATCTGTGCATGTGGTATATTTGTGTTTCTGTGCGATAGCGCATGTTATGGAATAAAAGCTGTGTTGTGGAGGTCAAAGATTGCAACAAAGGCCGTATCTTATAGAGCAATTAAATTAACAGGCCATGTTCAACTTTTCCGCAATTAAAATATTCCTTCTTGTACCATTTGCTTCTTTCTTAACCTCTCCCACACAAATTCACCATACAGCTTTTTTACTGATTGCTTATGAATGCATTGACTCTTTCAGGCACACATCTAACACAGAGACATGGGTGAAACAGAGTGTAACAAAAAAAAATGTGCATGTGTTTTAGCCCTCACTGATCTGCTGGGTTCTGCCACTACAAACTCAGAACCAAAGATTTAATACAGTTAATGTTTTAAAAGGAATGGATATAATGTTTCTTTTTTGCTTGGTCCTGTTAAATACCGCATACGCACAGACTGAAAGGAAATTACGCCTGTGCCTCTTTCCCAGGATGTATGTATTTATTGTGCTGCAGAGATTTAAGTAAAGTAAGCATGCAAAGTAGCTAATCCTGGCCCATAGTCTTGTTTAATACCACAACATGTCTCCAGAAGAGATAGTGAGTTGTTGTAGCATCTTGCATTTGCTGGCTCCAGCGTGAGGTTGTATTTTTTCTTGTGATGCATGACAGGTAGTCGATGAGTGAAACTCTAAACACAACAGCGGTTTGGGTTCTTGGTTGGAAGAGAGGGATCAACATGGTGAAGAGCTGGCTGGTTAAACAAGGACTATCGTTCTCTCCTGACATTCTGCCTATATCTCCAACATTAGCATTAGGGGATGCTGTAGGCATGAATAAACTGTGTATGCCTGTTTCCATTAACCCTGTGGGATAAATGATCATTTGGGCTCTAAAAATGCCATAATTTCACTTTGTGAGTGCACTGAAAATATGCTGAAAACTCCCAGAGTTGGTACATCTTCTAACTTTGCCAAAACTACAATCACCTGTAGAGGGACCAGCTTTCTCTGATCTTGTGAGACGGATGTATTCTGACCCCTTATATGATAGTTGAGGCGAGGTGAACAGAAAACCCCTTTAAAGTAAATCATCTTGTGTAAATGATCTTATGGGTGATGTAGTTAATGTGATAAGTTGTTGGTAGTTAGTTGTGGATGGAAGACATCATGGGGAGAGAATGCATTGATGACTGGTTTATGGGTAAATGTGCAGATCTGAGGGGCCAGTTTGTGGACAACAGCAACTATCCGCTCTTTATATGCAGTCAGCTCTACTTTCACCTGGGCTAATTCCTCCACATTTTCTATTTTTCTGCAAGCCTACCTCTTTGGGCAGACTGCATTAACTGTCTGAGTTACATCCCATCATTTTTCATTTGTTACTGAACTAGAGGATCTTCGATATTTGTGATCAGCACTTCTTATTGAAGTTCCTCTTCCTTGGAGTAGAAAACAGCAACCATTTGCACAAAATCATTTTCAGCACATGGTACGTGTAGTTGAAGTTAGGATAAGTTTAGCCCAGCTTGAAAAAAAAAAAAATACTTGAAAAAAAGAGCCTATTGCAGTCCAAAGTAAAAAGACCATCCGCCCTAAATCTCTGTTGATTCAATCCAGAAAGAAAAAGGGAAATCTATCAAAGGAAAGTTTTATGGTTTTTTTCATTGATAATTTTTTTTTGTCCCTCAAGGAAAAATAAAGGTGTAACGTTTCTTTGAAACACACTTATCTCTAACTCTCCACATATCTCCTGCCTCATTCAAATATGCAGTCTTTTTTTTTTTATTAATTTATCTCACTGTTAGACTACTGCTGTCTCACTGAGACACACAGCCCCACCCACAGTAATGAGTGAACCTCATGCTGCCCCACCCTGCTATGTCTGCCAAGTCACTGCCAACACCTCACGCAGACACACAAATACACACATGCAACAGGCCACACCACAACTGTACAAAGAAGCCATAGACTCAGCTCAAGCACTAATGTGTGTATTCACACTCCAGCAACACCCCTCTCACACTCCACTACTACCACTTACATAGACCCATGTCAGTGCCTAGACATCACACACACACACACACACACACACACACACACACACACACACACACACACACACACACACACACACACACA
>JAOXYM010000018.1:16861071-16884715 GCA_028567055.1 Leptatherina wallacei
TTGGTCCAGATGAGAGTGGGCTCTCTGAAGCAGGTAGATGATGGCGTCTTCAACCCCAAGCCCATTACGATATGCAATGTTATGACATGTTGGGAACAAACTAAAATGTTCAGAGCGTGATGTTTAAAAATTCTGAGAGGACAATATGTTCCTCGTGTATCTGCTGTTTCATGTTTTAAGACCACAAGTATGTTTATGAATGCTGCAATAGAACAACATACACAACATTTATAAACTAAATTTTTAAAATAGTGTTTGGACATTGTTGTGGTATTATCCCGTATGTACCATATTGATATGTACAGTTTGAGACCTTTTGCGTCACTTCATGCTAAAAACTTGGCTCAAAACCTTGTTGGACACAATCTGATACAAAGTTGGCCCGCAGTGTAAATATATTTGGCCCGTGAGGCAACGCCAAATGACTACTAGAGCTGGCCCGCCGGTATTATACAGCCCATGTACTGCTAATACTATAAATCCCAGAATGCTCTGCTGATGTTTTGGCGCCAAAACACCAAAACATCAGTCAGGAGACGTCAGGAGTTTAGAGCCTCAGCCCAGGCACTGATAAACTAGCATCAAAGAAGAGATGTGAGGTATCTTGGGGAAGATTATGAGGAAGATTTTTTTTAATAGTTTTAAGAGGTTTACAATTCTGGCCCACTGTGTATATGAGTTTGACACTAAATTTAAAGATTGGTATATGTCCTTGCTCATTTAGAGATTGATCTTGTTCCTTTTGCAGTGCAAGACTGATTAAATATACACTTTCATGCCCTCATTACTTGAATTTTTAATTTAAGGTCATACTGTAAGCATTTATTACAAGTGGACAATTTGAGGGTGACTGCACCCAAGATGCATCAAAATCCCATCACTCAGTGAGTGTTCAAAAAGGCCACATTTCTGCAGTAGTGTGATGGGCAATGTATCCTGGGAAGCAACAGTTTGTGTAAAATCCTGCAACATGTTGGTTACCCACAGCAGTTAGCCATTTGTTTAGTATTAGGCTGTTGGCCAACTGTGTAATAAAGTAAAGCACTTTTATCTAAGTGACTGTGTAGCCTTAAGGGTTAGGGACCAGACATGATTTCCGTGTAATGAGTTGGTTCCAGTAGTGTACAAGGCCTGTAGATATTGGTTTGCAAAACAGGACATGTGCAGGATTCTAGTATTTGATCTTTGCAAATGCATATGATGCAGGCATTAATTTGAATATGGAGCGGAGAGTGGACACTCAAGGTCCATGTGGAGCTAATGGTAATTGATGCATTAAATATTAGCTTTTAACCTTGTCTAGGTTCTACTAAGCGCTTCACAATGTCTTTCTCATTCATCCATAGGGTACTTCTTATTCTGTACATATGCAGCACTTTTCCTCTACAGCCACACAACGATGAGCATATTGGTCCATACATAGGGTTCAGTGTCTTTTCCAAGAACACTTTCAACAGGGGCTGGAGGTCGAACTAGCGATGCGATTGGAGGACAACCTCCACCTTAAGTTCCTTAATGCCCTGTACTTGTGATAAGATCATTCAACATGCATGATAATACCTGATGTAAAGAGAGCCGTATTCCATTCTGAGCATAATACTGGACATCATTTTCAGGTTTAAATGGGCTGAGTTCCAGAAAGGGTAATCTGGACAAGATACAGAAAAGTCTAAGAGAGCTCATCACTGTTATTGAGATTTCTGGCAAAACTTCACCTACATCCAAGGAGAATTTCAAAAGAAAAACCGTCTTCAGCTACCATCAGCTTGTAAAGTCAAAGAAGAACTTAATGCGAGACCAATGCATTTTAGCATATGGCCCGCAAGAAATTACAGCCCATGTGTTTATGTGTTGATTTCACAGCAATCTGCAGAGCTACTGCTAATATGTGATGCTCCACACATAGTTATTTAAAATTCAACTTAGAATGTGTGACAAACTACAAATATGTGACTAAGGCTGCTTAGCTTCCAGCTATGAGTGTCTAAAAAGCATCTCTAAGCGTCTTATGTGTATGGTTTTATAAAGGGGGGACCACAACTGAAAATGAGTGTGCTCAGTCAACATTTCCTGGATGGGGATATCAAAGAGCAGGCAATACTCAATCATCATTAAGACTTGAGAGTGGAATGTTTTTGGGTAGTTGATTTTTATTCATTGCCGTTTAGTCACACATTCTAACTGGAATATTCTCTCTTTGGATAAAACATATATGCAACTGCTAAATGAGCCACTGTGAGTCAAATCTTGAAGAAACATGTGGCAAAACAGGAAAAATCTGGTCACTTACTAAGATTAAGAAGAAGTAGAAGAAAACACCACAAACAACCAATCATCCAATTTCCTGCTCACCTGTAGTGTCTAAATATCTCATCTTCCACTTCTGTGATGAAATGACACTTCGTACACGAGTATTCTCTCTCTCCTGCTCCTCCTCTCCCTCCATCCTTCTCTCCCCCGAGTTCCTCCTCAGCCTTGACATGTGGGGGAGCCCCCTTTAGGTTGATCAGGGTGTGGCAGCTCTCGTAGTGTTGCAACAACACATCGATGTCAGTGGTGGCAAAAGCGCACTGGTCGCACAAGTGGGTGACGCCTGGAAAAGTGGAACAAATCAGAAGCAAGCAATGAAAAGAAAAAAACTGAAAACTGAAGAATTAATCTAAAGAAAAAAGCTTGAAAAATAAACTCAAACAATGATGTTGGCACTTGACTGCTAAATGCACATGCTTAAAAGAAATTATCAGCATATGTTTTAGATTTGCTGCATGAGGTCCCGATGTATGCCTTTAAATACCTTGTGTGACAACAGGATGTGCAGGGTTAGAGGGGTGAAAGGTTGAACCAGAAATCACACCGGGGTCACCTCTCGGGTTAGGAGGGGTCACACTGGGTGAGGTGGTGCAAGCAGGTTTTGAACTGATGGCATCCTGCTGTTTGGTGGGCTGAGGAAACTTTGAACAGCATTTGGGGCAGGTGGACTTCCGACAAGCAAATGGGTGGGACACCTATTAAGACAAATTAGACAGTTAAAGTTTTGTGGAATAGTGTTGCCATGCTTTAGTTATTACTGGAAATAAAGTTTCCATTTGCTTCATTTAGTATGCGATGAAATGAGTAGTATCAGAATAAATCAATAAAAAACAACTAAATTATTGAATGTTCTGTTTTGCTTGTTTTTTTTTTAGACTGTTTGATTGTTTGGCAGCATGGAGGGCAAGGAGAGTGGGTGGGCAGATTAGGGAAAGCAAAAATATTTTCAACTAAGCAGTAAAGTGGAACAATTTACACTTTATACTTATTTGGATATTTTCATCTGCTGGCAAAAGGTTCATTTTTCCCCCACTAATTGCCAAGTAAACACAGAAATGACACACAAATTAACATTTCAATATTCCATTAATCTCACCTCCCCCAGGTGTTTATGTGGCTGACAGAGCCCCTGAGGACAATACATGCAGTGCTGAATGCAGCAGCGGTGAATGGAGTGGTTGTGCTGGTAGTGCAGCAGCAACGGAGCCACTACGATCACGTCGGCACTGTGGGCCATCGAGTAACGGAAGTCACACAGCTGACAGTTATAGCTGGTCACCACTGCTTCTGAATCACTGCTGTTCGGGTCTCCTGGGAGCAGAGAATAGAAAGGTTCATTTGTATGTGATGCTTAAGGCAAACAAATATGCAAAGTAGTATAAGAGCACTACAACGGAAAAGGAAAAAAGAAAAAAAGAAGATGTAAGGGAGCATTTTAAAGCTGGCAACCACATTTCACCCAACTTTCTCCTGTTTTGTTACCTTGGCTGGAGCTGGACGGATTAGACAGCTGATCTTTGCGGCTTTTGGATACCATGTGGTCTCGTTCTCCTCCATCTCTTCTTCCTCCTCTTTCCCTCTCCATTCCCACAGGAGCAGCATTGCCGGGGCTCCCAGCACCACTCCCATTCCCTCTGTGTCTTTGTTCATAGTGCTCCAAAAGCTTTGCCGAACCCCCCGCCCACTCACAACTCCAGCTACAGAATTTACACCAATAATACACCTGCAGGGCTCCTCGACCTGCCTCCCCCGTCCAGCCCGATGGATCTGAACACCCTCTGATTGGGATGAAGTACCCAACCAGAGAATCGTCTTCGGCTCGGACTGCCACACGCTCGGCCCCGTCCAAGATCGGACTCCTCCCCTTCAACAGGTTGTCATGCGTTGTCAGGTTGTTGGTGGCCAGCAGGGGTGTGGTTGGTGGAGTTTTGACTTTGTTAGGATGTGAGGATAAGAAATGCTGTTCAAGTTCCATAGAATTGCTGCCCATATATGTGAAGTTGCAGAATTTGCAGCGGAAGTACTTAGTGTTCCCCTGACAATCAGAGGTCTTGCGGCCAATTCCAATCAGTGTCCCACCCAATGTCACCTAACGGAGATCAGGAAAGGAGATGAAAAAAGATTTACTTAGATTTCAAATAGGATTCAGAAACATCTATGAAATTGGCTGGATCCGACTGATAAAATAATCTGCTGAGCTGCTGAGGAATGTTACAAATCTCATATGAAATGTAATGTAATCTGTTGATCTTGCAGAGCACACTGCAGTCACTGATGGTGAGCATACAATGTGTCAATCCTTACAGCGATGTAAGAGTTACAATATCATATGTTTTTTCTATTCATCTTTTTACTTTAAACAGTTACATTATCATCTTAATTAGACTTTTCACAGGTTTATGAGTTGATGCTAATTGATAATAAGTATTATAGCAACGCTGCATTTCAAGTAAGTGTAACTAACAGAGAAATAATTATTTTTTTTTAATTACACCAGCTCAGTATTTCCTGCAGATGGGTCAGTTTTAACATCTGCTGAAAATGACCTTGAAATTAAATATCTACAAATAAAAATAACAGACAAAAAAACAAAACATGAAAAGTGCCATATGGGACGGTTTATCTCAGTTGCAGCGAAGTCACTGATGCGTGTGATCACACAACAACGCTACAACTATCACAGCCCTCAGGACCCTAATTAAGCAATTAGTAAAAATGCAAACAACTTATTTCACTGAGCTTAAATAATACAAAGATACGAAAGAGAATATGAAAAGGAAAGAGGGAAAGAAATGAAGCAAATACCAAAGTTTAGGGAGAGGTGTGGAGAAGAAAAAGGTGCGAGATGGGTGAAAATTGAATTGAGCAGTTTAAGAAAATTAGATTAGTCGAAACGACAGAGCAAAGAAAGAAGGCCGAGCAGAAGGGGGCGTGATGAGAGATAAAGATGTAAAAAACAGAGACAAATAGAGAAGAAAGAGAGAAAAAGAAAGGTAAATATGTCTGACAGCTGTTTCATTACATTTTCTAACAGCCGATTATAACGTCTGCTTCTGTCTGCCGCTCACGAACTTCTCTCCTTTCCTCCTTCATCTCCTATCCCTCTCTTACACTGCTTCTTTTCCCCTATCCCTCTCCTCCTTGAGATTTTTTTTTTCTTTTCAGCATCTCATTGGTTGACAGGGAATCTCGTCTCAGCAAATGACAACATGGAATTTTCCAAACGTGGGAGGGAAAGAGAAAAAGTTAAGTGAGGGATGGAGAGAATAGAGACTCCTTTCATTCGAATTTTTTTTCTCTTTTTTTTTTTAATACTTTCACTTTTTCTTCATAATGACGATTTAAGCCCGCTGGATTTTCTATTTCTGACTCTGTATGTCTGTGTGTGTGCGTACCGGTGCTCCTGACTACGGTGTAAGCGTGCATTTCTGTTGCCATTATGTGACTTATAGTCATTACAGACTGCTGGTTTGAATGAAACTCCTCGACTATCCCTCACACAAGCATTTTTATAAAATGATCTCGTTTAAACTTTTCATATGATTTCTGTTCACGCAACCTAAACCTAATCCTTGATCCAGATGTTACGCGACTTGGAGTAGTCTCTAAGTGCAAAAAGACAATTAAGAAAATGATCAATGATGACTGAAAAGCTCATTTTAAGAACAGAAAACATACATAGAGTATAAACAAGTGTTTGGTTTGACACTCTTAATTAAAGTTATTTGGAAAATTGACCGACCGTACCAGGAAATCAGAAAGATAATATAGAATGGCATTAAGTTTTAAAGCTACAGGAAGTCAACAGAAGGCTGTAATCTGGATATAAATGTCTGTTTCTTGGCAGACAAGTTAGAAGTTTTGTTTGATGCTTTAAGGTTCAGGAACAGCAAATCAGTGTTGAGTGGAGGTGTTGCATGTTTTTTTTCGTGACAAAGTCTAGAGTTGTTGATTTCAGTGATTAGGACCCCTTGATTTAAAGTGGACCCGAATATAACAAAATTACTGAGGACATTTTTAACCTCCGATTGATTGGTTCGTCAGTTGACGGCCAGACCCCCATGTGAAAATTACAGGCCACTTAATTCGCACTGTTGGTGTGTGATTACAAGGGGAAGGCAGCGTTTACCTTGTAGAGGGAATTTGGCTAAAAAAATCTGCCACATGCCAGTCATTAGCTTACATTTTCTCAGCGAGACAAATCCTAGCAGATCCTAGCCTTTCTTATCCTGAGAGATTAGCAAAGCATTTACATTTATCAGCAAATACTTAACGCAGATACAATGATACATATGTACAAGTGACTTTGGAGACAGATAATAAGCATGTGTATGTTTTTGTGCTTAAATTTATGACGCCTGTCTGCCAGGTGCCCAGCTTACCTCCTTTTCAGTCTCCATAAATGTCTATAAAATTTCATAACTAGCAGCACAATGCCTCACTGTCCAAATAACACACACACAATGTTCCAAATGAGCTGCAGCTTGCACTACCCAATAAATTATTCAGTTCAGTTATGGGTGTTGAGCCACAGATTTATGATCATACTGAATTTAACAGGACCTGGTGTTGCTCGTTTTAGATCAAGGTTTCTAACTAATATTGATCATCTAAAACTTTTGCGTTTGCTGCATGTCAGGTGAAAAATGATGGATATTTAAAATTATGTATACAACAAAATAATATGTATTTGATTCTTTTATGCTGAACTTAGTTATTACTCATTTGTATGCACATGTTCTATGGGTTGATACGGGTTTCGAATGTATAGTTTTGTTTTGAACATAAACACATCTGTTAAACTTCAGTAACTGTAATCATTGAGCAGTACTTACCTGGACGTCATATGTGCCGTTCATCATGGTCGTCCTGTGCTGCTGGTTTTGTGTATCTGGTCTCATCTTCACCAACTCTTTGGTTTGGCTCCTCTGTCCCTGTCCTGCTTGCATGTCTGACATCAGAGACACAAAAGAAAGGGTTCAGACTGACAGTAAAAGATAAATGAGGAGGGGTCAAGGTGCCTGAGGACAGGTGACATCTGGTAGGAAGGAAAACTGTTAGATCAACAATCTATAAATTGTTGTGGCAAGTAGCCCTCTGCCAGCATGTGATTTAAAGCTTGCTCAGAGATCATTTATTCATGAACCTTTGAGCCTCCCAGTAAAAAAGTTCTGGATTCAAACCTGTTGTTCAACTGGAGCCGTTCTGTGTGGCATCTGCATTTTACACAGTTTCAGAAATGCATTGGTGATTCTTAAATGCTCCCATGACCCTCTAAAGAATCAAAGTGTGCATATCTATGGATGGATTAATAATTCTATAGTTTAGAAAGTGGAACTTCTATGTAAATAGAGATGGAGTTACCTAGGTTTGTGTGTTGGGGAGCCATGTTGTGGAGGGCCAGGATGTGTGTGTCAAGGGCAGCATCCTGTCGTGTGCGGTTGTGCAGACCCAGGTGATACTTCCTAAAGTGCTTCACCAGGTCAGCAGGGTCGTTGCCATAGTAACCATAACCGCACACATTGCACTTGAAGTCCTGGAGTTTAGGAGAAGGGCTGGAGGGCAGCGGAGGGGTGTCAGTTGTCGACTCCTCCCCTCCTTCCTGTCTGGACAGGAGGTTCGGAGCAGACGGGAGAGGAGGAGTGAGATGATCTCTGTGGCTTCGCTCCCCCTCCTCCGTCCCCTTCTCGCCATCCTCGGGCTCCGACTGGCTCTCGGGTCTCTCAGCCAACACCGCTCCGACTTGTTTCGCCCTCGCCTCCCCTCCTCTCCTCCCCCCTCGCTCCTCATTACTGTAGCGATCGGTGACAGATGAGGGAGAGACGGACGAGGAAATGCACTCGCTTTCTCCATCCTCCTCCTCATCTCTGATGCGCTCAGAGGACTCTGGCTCGGAGGGTCGGTTGATTCGGTCAGCCTCTGCTCCCACTCTCTCCTCCTCCTCTCCTTCCTCCTCTTCTTCTCCTGCTGGCCTCTTCCCCTCTTCTTCCTCTTCCTCCTCACCTCCCACACTCCGGATAGGGGGATTCTTTTTCCTCACCATCTCTGAAAAGGTGACAAGAGACAGAAAAAGATTTGGTTTAATATTCAGCTGATGCTCGCGTTATTACATTTCCTTTTATTTTTCCTCTTAATATTCCACCAAGGTGCTCCCAGAAGCGTTAATACAAACAAACACAATGAACTTTTCTGAAAATAATGGGATTTCTGCACAGAATTACTTTAATTTCATGTACAGGCATCTTTAAAAATCTGGAATGACCCTTAAAAACAAACCCTGTCAAAGGAAAACAGACACATCAAATGAGAGACATCTTAGGCGTGAGAGATATTTAAAAGGGTGCGAATGAGATGGACGTTCCATCTCATACGCAAACCCGTCATGCTATTTTTTTTCTCTCCCTTAACTATGGAATCTGGATCTGAATCTTTTTATCGTTATGGAAACCATCCGTGAGAATCTTCAGCACGTGACCACATCAAAACAAAAACCATATCACAGAGACTGAGACGGCGAGGAGGGTGAGGCACAGGGAGACATGGGGGTGAGACAGACGTAGGAGAGACAGGGAGAATGGCCAACACACAACCACATCAAACCGAACACCCCGTATCAGAAAGATGGATGAGGGAGGCTGCAGACGGCAATTCGTCCCCTCCAGCGCTCCAAATTTCTCTCTCTTTTTCGCATCTCTTTCCATTCGCCTTTCATTCATTTTCTAGTCTGCAAACTGCTCTTTTTTCCCATCTCTCTCGCTCCATCTGCATCACCTCCTGTCCCTTGGCTTCCTCTGCTTTTCTTTCTCATTTCACATCTCATTTTACTTTCATCCCGCTGCTTATTTTCCATTTTTGTCTCTTGACTTTTCACCCTCTTCTCACCTCTATACTTGCATACAGTCCCAGCAAAGTACAGCTTTTTAAACCAAAAAATAAATAAAATCAAGTTTGTCCATTTCTAAACATTTTCTTATTCTCTATCGCCCTCTTTCACATGCAACAATAATTGCTACAACAATTTAAGCAATTCCATGAATATTATTTTCCTTCTGTTCTTGTCTTCTCTGGGGTTTTTTTCCCCTCCCCTCCTTTTCTTATAATCACTTTACAAAGCCATCAAATAACCACCCATGTGTTTTATGTTAAACCATAATCTTTCCTTTGTTCAAAAAGAGAACAATTGTGGTTGCACTGTTCGTAAAAGTCGTGACAAAAAGATGCTGCATGTGTTTTTTTGCGATGGATTGCGTACGCGTGCATGCACTGTGTTTATTTGTGGTTGTTCGAGTCAACCCGTTGACCCCAAGGCAGTGTTCACATGTATGTGTGTGTGTGTGTGTGTGCGTCTTTGGTCATAAACATTGTCAAACCCAACAGACGCGTGATAGACGGCAAAAGTGATCACTTTTAGATCGATGCAATATGAAGGGGGGTGGCAGCGAATGCGTGTGTGAGTGTCTTTCAGCGTGACTAATGCATATTTGATGATACGCCTGAAGGAGAGATAGCATGTGTAGCCAAACAATGTGCTAGTGTGGCAGACTAATGCTTATTGTTATGTACCGATAGCAACTGGCAAACATTTTAAGTATGAGAGAATGGACACACACACACACACACACATACATATGCACACACACAGACACACACACACACACACTTCTAAAGAAAATAAGTTAAAAGGAATGCAGCTGAAAGCCAGTAATCAGTTGACCATAAACAAACACACGCTGATACACATAAACAGATTAAAAAGGACACTTTAAAAAAAACTGCCTGTAATGTTATCAGGAGGATTAGAGAAAGAGAGAGGAGAAAAAAGACAGGAGGAGAGCAAATGCTGCTTTCTCTCCTCTGTTGAATTCAATTTTCTCTCTATGGTCTTTGTAGTATTTTACAATTTTCTCTCTCTCTCTCTCTTTCTCTCCACCATACAACTATTAAAATAAAGCAATTTATGTCTGCGAGGGCCCACGCCTAGACCAGCCCTGGCACTCGCTCTTGTATGTGTGTGCGTAACAGGGAGTGAGCACAGGGAGCAGAGGAAAATCTCATCTGATGTTCACCACACCCAGTCAGAATTCATCATTCACTTGCACACACATGTGCATGCACACACAGTGGAAAACTACAGATCGCGGTGGTAAAGCAATGAAGCTGAAATCCCGACCTAAGAAGCACAGACTGACCTAAATATGTTTCCATCTGCCCTGTGCGACTGAAGCAAGGGGACTTGAGGAAAAAAAAAAAAAGTTCATAAGCGCAATAACAACAGTAATAATTCGATTTATAAATGATTTTAGTGGAGCGTGAAATGAGTACACCATCAAACAGTAAGAATGTTCGTATTACATAACATTTATTTACAGGGGCATCACTTGCATATTTAGGACGCACTCACATGAAAGAAAGAGGCAAAGTAAGTTCGAAAGCAACATTTCAGAGTGTATGCTCCCAGTTTTGTGTGTTCCTTTATGTCGCAGTGCAGCCTTTGTGTGCTTCAGGCTGTATACACAGACTGGAACCATTACTATCAACTACAATTAGGTACAACCCACTACAACATGCTGCATAACAACTTGTGCTACTAGCTACAATTAGCCCCTATGCACCACAATGGCCTCAATACCACAGCCAAGACAAATGTGACAGCTAATCATTTCCATCAACTACAATTAGCCCCAAACACCACTGAGGCTTTTATCTGAAATTGCCAATAATCGTCCCAGGACAGCTGTTGAGAGATCCAGCGCCAGCAGTGTGGTATGCATCGGTAGGATATGGCAGGTATGGTACGGCAGTGGAGTTTAGAGGAATTTACTTTTACCGTGTTGATTCTTTCAATAGATATCTGCTTGTACAAAATTAATAAGCAGTAAAAAGTGTGAAATGTTTTTTACAGTAGCTGGCAAAAGGTAAAACGCAGTGTTTAGGTTTTTGGCATTGGGATGCTGGCGGGCGGGCGGGGCAGCCGATTGATGCCGGCTGCTGTCAAATGACGGGGGTGGAGGCAGCAGCAGAGAAGATGAAATTAACTTGACCTTCTTGGGAGGGATTGCCATTCGTGGGGGCAGGATGCCTCCCCCCCACCCCCTAATATAATATTTAGTAAACACTGAATCATGTTGAATATAATATAAAATATTTTGTTTATTCTTAAATAAGCAACTTATTCATTAAACCTCAGAACAAAATGTTAAAAGAAATGTCAGATTGCTTGTTTTGCCTTGTCAACAGCTTATAATAAAAATAAGTATTGTGAAATAGTAAAACTGTAACAAATGTATGAAATTTTGGCAAAAGATTGACCATCTAACAGCTTTCAGGCACCGGTTAGGAGCTTCCAGTTACAGTTTAGGAGGCGGGCGTCCCCTCTTCATTCAATATAAGTCCAAAAAAACATTTCTCTTCAATAAAGCTTTTTAAAAGAGCTGTCTCACACAACCAGAAACCGTCCTTCAAGTATCCTGCTCTTCAGCCAAGTAGCTGGAGAACCTCTCATGATGCACCAAGCACCCTTCCTCTACTCTCTTTACCTTTCTGTGCCTTACTGTTGCATGGCATTAACTCTTTCTCCTGTAACTTTTATTTACTTAGTTTGTAAGGTATCC
Organism: Leptatherina wallacei; assembly: GCA_028567055.1. Classification (NCBI taxonomy): domain Eukaryota; kingdom Metazoa; phylum Chordata; class Actinopteri; order Atheriniformes; family Atherinidae; genus Leptatherina; species Leptatherina wallacei. Next base: position 16,872,993 of record JAOXYM010000018.1, read on the forward strand.
GTCCCACTAATATGGCGTCCCAACCCAGTGTTTATTGCTTGTCCATGCCATCCTTTTCTCTCCAACTCAACCCTCACCACAACCAGTCGAGGCAGGTAACCACTCTACCTGGCTAGATGTTTTCTCCTGTAAAGAGTTTGCTCTCTCCACTGTCGCAGAGTGTGTTCTCCAATGGAAATGTTGGGTGTCTTATTACTGAGAAGAACTAGTGTAATATGAATAACAGGAGATTGAATTGAAAATACAATTTCCCACAAAAAAACCTAACTAATGATATTATAATTATATCAATAACTGATGTCAATCCTGGTGGTTTGCCTTTGTTTTGAGAGGTCTGTTCAGCACACACCAAATAATCATGTTAAGAAACATTCAACATAGAGCTTAACCACATAAATGTGTGCAAGATCCCAGAGTAAAACCAGCTCAACATTAAAATTCATTCACCCTACAAGGAATAAAAAGGATGGTTTTGTCTTTCGGAGAACAATGTTAGATGTCACTAATGGAGAAAAACAGATTACCGGTACATCTCCACCACTTCACCCAGTGACTCCCAGATAATTCTCTAAATGCATATTATTGAGTCACAGTAATGGATGGGTTTGATACTGACTCTCAACACATCCCTTCGCTTCTGCTGCCTCCAAATATCCACCCCCCCCCACCGTTGGCACAGCTGTAGTTGGCATCTCTGCCTTTCATAAATACAGGATTAATGTGCAACGCATGAAGAAATAATGTTTAAGGCAAGGCCCTTGTTAAACAGACAGAGCTGTCTCTAGCTTTTCTTTTTTAGTCTTCAGTCTTTTTTTCTTTTCTTTATCAGTGCCATTCTATGACGCCATGTCTGAAGTAGGAAAAGAGATGGTAGAAGAACTTCTAGACTTCTGATTAGGCTAAAATGCTAACATTGTCACCAAGAGAGAGGGAAGGGGGGGGGGGGGGGGGCGAAAAGTAAAGGACAGAGGGGTAGCAGAAGTAAATGTATTTTCTTCTTTTATGAATAAAAATACATTTACAGAAGATGGAGGGAAAAGCCAATAAGCAGAGGGCAGATAAGCTGCACACAATAAGAAGTAAAAGATTACTCTGCTATCATTAACTAAAAAGCCTTCTCTAATGTCTTAAGTGTTTACTCTGACTGGATATGGTCATTTCACAGACCACATCCAATCACTCTTCACATTTTTTTGTGGAACCACAAAAATAACTGGCCATAGTTGATATCTAGCATTTTTTGGGCCAAATTTGTGCAACACTTGAAATGGAGGCAATCATCAAGTCGAGATTCCAGCTGATTGTTTTTCAAACAACCTGCAACATTATGGCTGATGGATTTAAACAAACTAAACAAGACCTAGGGGATGTCATTAAGAAAGAAAGCCACTGACAATAAGTGACTTGTGTGCACATAAGAGACTGATATAATATGATACAATTATGAATCACTTTGTGGATGCTTTTTTCGGGCTAGTTTTTACCGTCATGTTTGCTTACAAGGAGATCTGAAGAAGTACCATATAAAAGGTAAACCTTGTAACTACCCACAACTACAGGCTGGCTCCAGAACCTCTGAGTCCAAGAGACTCATCAACTTATTTTATTATATAACCCACATATACATTTTTCCTACAAGTCATTAAGTTTTTTGAGGCTTGCCTTTATATTTTTGTCCAATCAAAAATATGGTCACTTCTAAACAACCCAATAACAAAATGTATACAGATAATTGATGGACTTCAGACTTAAAAAAATGGCACCTCAAAAACCAATAAGTGATGCCTCTAGGGTTAATTGCATTTTGTATACACAGTCTGTGTGACAACATCAAGGTTACTTATTTCTTACTTTTTTCTTTTAAATCAGGTTTATTGATTTAAAGTTGAAGGACTAATCAGTTGTTTAAGGCTTAAGGTAGTTGATTGAAGCAAAAAAAAAAAAAAAAAAAAGAGAAAATCATTAGGCATTAAACAGCCGAAGGTGGAAGACATAATTCTTTAAAATTAATTTATTTATATATTTTGACTGTCAAGTCTTTTTACCTTTTTTTACTATAAACAATTTACACAACAGAAATAATTGTATAGTAATTATCAATTAAGTTCATTTCTTGTGTTTAATATTAGGGTACATTTGTGTTACTTTTGGCCACTAGGGGCGCCAAACCTGTAACTTCCCACAAGGCACACGATACCCGCTTTCTCTTTCTGGCCTCCTCAGACACCGTTTTCACCTTCTTACTTCGTTCAGCCATGGGAAACTTTCGATTGAAGAAGAGGAAAAAGTAGCAAACAAAGTTGCAATGTCTGGTTTCTGAAGAGAGCAGCCCCCCTTGGAGCGCCGACATGTGTCAAGTAGTGTATATTGGCCGCAGAAATCATCCATTACTTCTCACATTAGTTTAATATTTGGGTCAAAGGTTACACAGTATCCCTTTAACCATCAGTTTCTGTCCACAAAGGTGTCTCTCCTTAAATCCACACAGCATGCAACAACATTGTAGTTTTATTTTTAAATGAAAATGCCGGTGATAATTTCTTTAAAGAAAAGCCGCCAAAGCACGATATGGTAGGAACACTGAGAAGACTGATATCCTTAAAAGGTAGGGTGGATGATCCTGGAAAAACTGTTCCTTCACACCCCGCTTGCAGCCAATTAATTAAATGTTCTAATATAAAAATAAAATATTTTAACCACCTGTGGAACGGACAGGACTGAAAAGGGCTACAGAGTGATGCCATGGTGGACATATTTCTATCTGATAGGTAAGATGCTATTATGTGTTCATGACTTTTGGAGAAAACCACGGACCGACAAGTGTCACTGGTTGAAAGAAAAAAAATAAATAAAAAGCCGGTGGACATCCCTGTGTACGGATTATTATACTGTGCTCTCCGTTTTGGAACCCCTGCTCACAGTTTGATAAATTTCTGCAATCCGGCTTCACGGGATATTAAACTATGTTCTCTTTACAATCCGTGGGCACATGTATTGTCCAGAGGCCTCATTTTCGTTTCGAGACGACCAATTTGGCTAACGAGGGTGTGATAATAACGTTAGCAGCTGTTGGCGCAAATTTTAAACGTCTATCTCAGTGTAAAATACTTATGCATTAAAACACGGAACTGCATTAAGTCTACATATGACAATAGACTAGCAGCTGCGGGCAATGAAATCCAAACTATCAACTGAGATCTCTGGCCAATCTGTGCATGCATGGATTGCAAACCGAGCACAGTTTTATGAATCTGTGCTGCAGGGATTTCCAACTTTTTTTGTTGTTGTTTTTTTACACCGCTGACACTTGCTGGGCTCGGTAGTAAACAATTGAAGCGGCTCAGTGCTCGTGAACCCTCGGGAACAAGTGTGTTCCTCTGCTCTGAGGCGTGGCTTTGGGGGAAAACTGAAGAAAGGGGTTTGGACTTTTGAATTGTGTTTTTTCAAAATGTAGCTTGCTCGAACCATTTTTTCAGGATCTCCTACCTTTAAGTTGCCTGTAATAGAAGAAAAGCAGCTGAAAAACATTAATGAAAGCATGCTTGTGAGCCACGCAGACAAAACTGATCAGTCCCATTAAACCAAGATTTTTTTTTTTTAAAGTGGCTGGATAATAACAGGAAACGACCACGACTACATGTTGTGTTTTACTTGAGACTCAAGTGTCTCGCTTCTTTGAAAACATTGGAATAAGAAGAAGAAGTTTGGATGATGAAGGATTTCTGTTTTGGGGTTTGACTAGTTACAGCTTGGAATTGATTTTACAGAGGCGGGTAGTCTAATTGAAGGAACAGGGGGGGGGGTCAAGAGAAAAACAGAAGGAGTAAACTGAGTCCACCTGCCATTTTAAGATTAGAAGCTTGCAGTTAACTAGTAGGCCCCTAATCAATGCCAGAATTCTTACACACACACACACACACACAATGTGCTTTGGACCAGGGGCCCAATTCTCTTCTGCCATGCATCAAGCAAATCACACATACACATACCGACTTGCATGCAGACACTCTCCACAAGTGCAGGACTCATTTGTAATGGGCTAACAGCATGCAAAATATGTCATCTTAAATGTCAAACTTAATCAGAGGTTCATATTTCAATACCTCTCTCTCATAATGGGCCTCCCTCCCTCCCTCCATCCCTCTCTCAATAGTTCTTTGGTTTGATTCTCCGTCACACACTGCCACACACAAGCTAGTCCCATGAACACACCTCACTCCTCCTCCTTGCCTCTGTCTATCTTTTATCCAGAACTCTCTCAAATTAATCTCTCATCCCCCCCCTCATGGCTGTCTTCTCAATCTCTACTTCTCTCCTCCCATCTCTTCTTCCCTTTCCTAACATGAGCATTGATGCATGCCTGCACGCCTGTGTGTGTGCGCGTGTGTGTAAAGCCTAAAGTTTTGAAAGTAAACCAGCTTCCATCACTCCAAATGACAGACACATACAGAAGGTATCTATTAAATAAGAGAAAACACACTTTTAAAAAGATGAAAAAAACTACAGACAGTCACTTTAAGCTCTGCCTGTGATTGTACCTACATTAGAAACTTTATTAAGACTTGACATTTCTCAAAAAAGAAATAATTTGTTTGTAATGAGTAATTTGTTTGATATTCAATATCAATATGAGAAAATCCAACTTCTCTGTGTGCTCATTTTTTTCCCCTTTCATTGAATGCCTTATTTTTTGCAATTAAAAAGACAACTTCAGTTAAAAGCAGACTGTTTAAGCATCTAATCTTAACTTTAGCTGACAAACACAGAGGAATGTAGCAATAGTTAAGTCCAAGGTTTTTGGTGCCAACATGTGACATAGAAATTACTACAGGAGTTTTTAATGGAGTACCACCCAACCAACCAGCCCCTACATTACTGCAGCCTCTCTATCTATGGAGTTAATGGACAGTTAATTTGCTGTTAAGAAAGCAGTAAAGCTTTCCTTTTACAATGTTTTTATTTGGTACAAGTAACATAATTGCAATGTCTTGCTCAGATTGCCTGTTACAAGTTTGCAAATGCAACAAAATAAATAAATAAAAGAAAGGTAAAAATAAATAAAAGATTAATAACCAATCCCCACATATCCCCAAACATATCCTTATTCATTCTGAAGGTGGGGAAGCAGCCCAGCCTCCAACTGCAAAAACTTTATTAAAAGTCTATTAGCCGAGTCTGACCTCAAATAACTACTTTGGATTACTGCACCAGACGGAGTCTGGGAAGCACTGCATTGTGTGTCTAATACTCTGTAGGAGGGAAGTCTAACCCTTTAGGGACTCAAAGGAGAACACTGGTTTACATCACAAGCAGACACAAACACACCACTGTACAAGTAGGAGCAGCCTGTTGGCCATTTACAGATGCAAAGTGATGGTCAAGTGCTACTTTAAAATAACTGGGAAAAGAAAGCCCATTTCTTACCAACTTCTCCAATCTGGTGGACAAATTAAAACACAACATGATCTGGTTTCACACTTTCAAGCTCAATTAACAACACACATATGAATGACTGTTTTTAGTGACAGAAACCCAATCCAATCAGGAAACCTTTCCCACTGCGACTTGCTCAGCGTGACACAAACTAGCTGTTTTCACCAGCAAAGGCAAATATGGAAGTACTACACCGATACCCCATGGTCTATAAAACTTTATTTTTGAGCGGCAGAGTCAGAGGACTATAAAAACAGGTTACTCAGTACTTCTACAGGAATCTGGATGAATGTATTAGGTTGTCCACTTCTTTCTAGTATCAAAAAAAAAAAAAAAAAGGTCTATCGAAGTAGACACAGTGGGACTAAATGTTGGACCGTGACAATCAAATGCCTGCCGAAACTTTATTGGTTTGGTTCCCAGTGGGACCATAAATGGTGCTGAAATAAATCAGCATCGCAGCTTACACACGCACATACGCAGATCAAGGCACACACATCTGCATCCAAAACTTCAAACACACCTGTGTTGTTTCATTAAATCAACATTTATACACTTAACTTTATACAGTAGAAGGTCCTCTGCTCACATCTGTTTGGATTTCTGAGTTGTCTTGGCATTTTGTGATACTTAAGTGAAATAATGAAACAGAATACATGTGTGCTCACACACTCACACACACAAAGACTGTATATCTCCTCTGCTATTTCAATAATCTGTGACCTGAGAGTTTATAAGACTCAATAGTCTGGCCTTTGGAATGGCTGTCTGGATTTTAACTTTATACACACACTCAGATACAGACACAGCTCCCCTGCTATGGTCCTTAGAGCATATTCTGTGTGTGTAAATGTGTGTGGGGAGCATACCATGTGTGTGTGGTCACGTCTTCGAGAGCTACTTTAAAAATGGATCTTTCTGAGACTCTTTCTCATCATCAGTGATGATGTCACCTCAAGCATCTCTGATGGACAAACTGTGGACAAAAGCAATTTATAATGTGTATTTCTGCATGTAAAATCTCATTTATTTATCCAACAATAAATCTTGCAGCGGTCACTGGAGACACTTTCACACATGAGCGAATAACACACACACACACACACACACACACACGGGACTGCAAGTAGTGTGTGTAATTAATTATTCTAAACTGGCTGCCAGGAGACAGTCTGGCAACGACAGACAAAAAATGGAAATAAAGGGGAAACCAATGTCCACATAAAGAATTGCACTTTATGGGTTTGTGTTAACAGAAAACTACCTCACATAGATTGAAAATAGTTTTAAAAAAATTTTAAAAAAACTATTAAATTCTTCCAAGATGGAGCCAACACAACAAATACACACCCACTTGCACAATGTTCCAACAGGGATTGATCAAAAGACATCAATTACACGTTAATGAATTGTGCAGATTTAGGACTAATTATGGTTAGCTATCGTAACAGGATCATATTAAAGATTATTTTGATCATTTGCAGGATTTAAAAATAACCAAACTTTATATGTGCAAAGAGAAATCCAACATCATAATTGTTCCGAGTGTCAAAATCACTAGCTCTATATTATAAGAGGTGACAACAAAAGTAACATTTTAAATTTCAAAGTTGTGTTTACTAGCCTTTAATCAAGAAACCATTAAATAAAAATAAGACATAAGATATCTATGACTTGCATCACCGACTTCCTACAGCTACCATATGAAGGTGGTGCTATACAAGCTCAAAGGTAAGATGTTTTGTTTTTGTTTTGTTTTTAACAAGAACTGAAAATTCCCCAGTGAAGCTTCAACAAATCTGAAGTTTTAGCATCCAGTTTTTAAACTTAGTTTATTTAAACCAAATTTAAGTAATCCAGCTACTGTGAAAAGCATGTCTGTAAACAAACTTGAGATACAGTTTTAGAAAATGTGTCATATTATGGCTTCCGCTTAGAAAGTGACAGGGCAAGAGTTAACATGGGACTGACTTTTACTTGCTAGAGCGAGCTCAGAGAGGAGATGGGATGCAAGATGGATGTGGATAAGCTTTCGTTAGGGGGCACTTAAGTGTGAACATTTGTTCAGTAGTGCTGCTTTTAAAGTAACATTATGTAACATTTTTAACCTTAAAACTTTGTCACAATAGACTTTTTCCCTTTGTCAGATAAGAAAAAAAAAAGAAAAAAAAAAAGATTTAATTTCCTGTATTGTACGCTCACCACTCTTCAGATTACCGTCATGCATCTTCCCTACCATAAGCCAATCCTGAGGCAAGGGAAAAAATCTATTTGTGGTGCAATACGACAAAGAAATAACAATCTGAGGTGTTTTTCTGGTGAAATAGGTTGAAACTGACTTTTTTTTCTAACTTAAAAGAGAGATATTTCACACCAAGATGAAAGTACTAAATCACAGCCTTAAGACCAAAGAAAACACCCTGACAGTACACAGATACAGAGTATACAATGCACAAAAAATACATCAAACACTGTTCGCTAAATAATTGAGGGGCATCCTCCAAATCCTAAAAAATAAAAGGTTTTGTTTTCAACTCCTCTTAACCAAGTAGTAAAAAAAAGTTCAGTAGGTAGGAGAGATAATGTCCACACTGATACCACGTGTCAAAAGCCCAAACCTGAGAAATATGAATATCAAATAAAGACTAACCCACAGATTGACACCACAGAAGGGCTAAGAATATTCAAAAATGACTCATTTTATGCTCAAGCAATCGGTCCACTCAGTCTGATAATCATATCAGGAGTTATGATCTGAATCCCCAGAGACTTTTTAGATGGTAACATGACATTTCTCACAGTTTCAAAACAGACAGTGACATAGTGGTAGTCATATTGATACCGATTTACTACAAAACCATCAGTTAAGTTTTGCACATACACACGTCTAACATGCATTAACTTTAACAGTCAAAAAGTACTAGAAACTGCTTGGTGCCACACGCTGCAGTCATAGTAAACTGTTCTAAATCTGTGCTCAAAAGCCGTGTTTTATACCTGTAATGAAGGGGTTTTCCAACTTTAAATGACTGGAGGGTTTCTTTCGTTCTTTCCAAAGCAAAAAATAAGGGGGGGGGGGGGGGGGGGGTCAAGGCTCAACATTTAGTTAGCACTAATAGCATGATTGACTAGGTCATATTTTAAAGGTTATACAGAATGATGCACAGTGAATCAGCAATGTCAGGAAAGTAGAGTCAGGCAGATATCACAATTTAGCCAAAATATGACTTAGGCAATTATCCTATGGGGCAAACAATTCATGGTTACAGGTAAGTGAAAACAAATATGAAGCAGTCATTTTTTTCAAATTTAGGAGCCGAAAGCTTTGGTGTCGCATGATACATCAGAGGTGTGCTGATGATCTCTGCACCATCAAAGATCCTGTACACTAACATGATCCTTACATCGTATCACATGTCAGCCTGAAGAGCTGAACTTATTAAAATGTTAAATAACTCCAAAATGACTGAATTAATTTACATTCATTGATTTCATATAGACATCAGTAGACCTGCTGATGTCCTGTTTGTCGCTCAGCTGACAGCTAACTGTGTGATACCAGCTATGTTTTCATTAGGCTTACAGAGGAAGTAACAAGTGGTTATTCTGGAGACATGTGATTGCAACACCAGGTGTAAACACATGTACTCTGCGCTGTCCACTTGCTGTCAGATCACACAGAACAGACGATAGCACCAAATTTTCCTTTCATCCGCCTGCTTCCTCAATGAAATGTTTCGAGACATCGAGCTGTGACAGAGCAGAAAATGAATGAAATGTGCTCTTTCTGAGCTTGCTGAAGAGTGGCAGATGCTTCAAACTGAAAGTCAGAGCCAAAAAGAAAAGATGAAAGAAAGAGACAAGGTGGTGTAGAAACAGACAGGCTTCTCACACAGGAAAAAAAAAAAACAGACCATCACACCTGAGCCCTGTTTCCTCCCCTTCTCTTTGCTGCTCTTCACCCTTATTCACTCCTCACTACCATTTGCCCTACAAGTGCGAAAGCGTGGGTGGAGGGAGGGGAGTGTGTGTGTAACAGAGACCCGACAACTTCCTCTAAACTTCCTGTGATTAGAACTTAGGGGTCGCTGCGGGAGAACCAGGAAATTACACACACAGACAGAAACACACTTGAACAGAGCTTAAATGAAGTTTTAAATAAATTAAGACTGAGCAACAAATACACAGTTCAACTTTGTGAACTCAATGCTGAATACATGCTACCTATATTTAGCCGAAATACCATTCAACTAAATGATATTTTTCTGAAAATATATTCCATGACATCACATGGAAGGAAATAAATAAACACAACTCAGTGAAGTGTAGGATCTATCTGACAGTATCCACAAGGTGAGTTTAAAATTGAAAATTTGCCCCAAATGGCTCATGCAAATGACAAAAAAAAGAAGGAGGTGGCAGCTTTGCCTATTATTTCACAATTAAAACTGAGATTCAATCACTTCCTGACTGTGTACATACAGTACGTGCATGTGTGACAGTGTGTGTGCACACGTGAATGTTACAAAGCAGGACAACAACGGTACGACTCGTTTTTTTTACCCTTATTTTTTAGTATTAACTTGAGCATTTTCTCATATGTGTATGGGAATAGACACACAGAGAGAAACATAAGCATGTGAAGGACACCAAGACAAGTTTAGGAACCCTGAGGCCTAGGTCTGAGCTTTCATTTCCTCTATCCTGCACAACAACTGACGGATACACACAGCCACACTCACAGATATACATAGACAGAAAGTGCAATGTTATGAGACTCTTCACCTGCCCAGAGGGACTCTCGCTGTAGACATCTCTAATATTAGAACAACACGTAATAACTACATAACTCCAAACAATCAAAAACATTTAAAGCAGGGTAAATGAATGATAATCAGTTTGTCTGGGAATACAGTTTTTTAGATGAACTGCAGAGCTGCACGTTTATGGCTCAGTGATAATGTCAGCAGTGGAGTAAGCTCCATGCATCATAAACACCAAGATGCAAACAGTCGATTTCTAAGACACCTGGAGCTGTGAATTTCTACAAGATGTAGTAGACTGACTTTTTTTTAAGTCACGTTTTGCTTTAACTTCAGGCTGCATTTCATTCGACAAGACAAGATGCCACATTTTTACAAGATGGGCAAGTCATGAAAGCCAAGGGAAACGCATCAAATCTTAGATGTGAGAAAAGTTACCTCTCTGATTCAATCTACAACTTCGCTGCCTGTGAATAAAGTGACAGAAAAGATCTGACAGAAAAAATATTCATGAGTTTCTATAGTTAGTGACATGTTGTTCCCTCGCTAGTTTTCATCTTCATTATTCACACCAAATTTGGTTTCCTCTCAAGTTAATTATGTAGCCCTAACCTGTTACCTTACTCTTAACATACACCCTGCATCCTAACATGTAATCATTTACACTAAGGGGACAAGTACACACACACACACACAAACATGTAGACTGTTAGCTTTCCTGTGCTAGGGGAAGTTGCACATTGTTGTGACATCAGTGTTTTAGATAAGAGCGCCTTAACACACAAACATGTACACAAAAGACAGTCACACAACATGTACTATACATTCAGCTCAAAACATTTTTTTCCCCTTTATCTGGAGAATAACTATAATAAGAAGTATTTTCATTTTGGAAGAGTTATCATTCATGCACATCTTAATGTGGAGCTTTTTATGTAATCTGCACTGCAAAGATTTTTTCTACTAAGAACTTGCTTTCATATAAAAATGATACAATACTGTCATGTGGTTGCCTATATGAAAAAGATGAGTGGGAGGCGTGAAGTAAACCCACTATTGCAGTAATCATGAATTCAAAAAAACAAAAAACGGAGGTGTAGTGGGTTTCATCCAGGGCAGCATATCAGAAAGGAAATTCTATCACTATATTTGCATAAATATCTTTATAACATTTGAAAGGCCTTAAAGTGGTCCAGTGGTTGATAATGTTGCCTCACAAAAAGCTAGACAGTTCGCCAGTCTATCACGGCGTCTGAATGGAAGGATGCTAAATAATAAAAAAGATAAACTCTTTCTCTTTAAAAGGCAGGCGACATTCCCACAGCAGTCAATATTATGTGTTATTTAACATTTCTTGTATTTCAATGGTTATCTGGTTTAGAAATTACGATCAAACGTATGAAGTCAGCCTAAAATGACTTTTTCGTTGCAGCCTTTGCATCAAACTGCACAGATTACACACACACACACACACACACACACACACACACACACACACACACACACACACACACACACACACACACA
>JAOXYM010000018.1:16903842-16921553 GCA_028567055.1 Leptatherina wallacei
ATGCATACATGCATACAAATATATATATATATATATATAGATATATACATATATAGATACATACATACATACATACACACACACACATATTCACTTATTCACATATTGGTTTAATCTAAACTGACTGGCTAATCAAATCCATTCAGTGAGCTAAAACATTGAGGGCCCTGCTGAAACCATCCAGACAAAATCCAAAAAAATATATTTTATTCAATCACCAGATTTGACAGATGACATTGTCTTCCGATAAAGAAAACTGAAACAAATGCTAGATAATTCCATTTTCTTCAGTTTCTAGAAAAATGTGATTAAATCTGGTAAAAAAAAAAAAATTCTTATATGTATTATGTTTAACAGATCTATGTGGAGGGATTGGGCATGATGGAAGTTGGTGCAGTCTAGCACACAGAAAGGTAATATTCACAGCTACTTCGGAAAAAGCCTTCAGTGCAATGAGCAGAGCAAAAAAAAAAACCTGCAGCAATCAGTAGGAACAGAATCCAGTGTCTAATTTTCTCTACAAGTATTATTCACTCAATTTCAACATTGATCGCTCTTTGAATCAGAGGAAGGCGGTAATCGATGAGTAATTTCCAGGGATTTCCATATCAAATTTCCAGTGGCTGTGACCGTTGACAATTATATTTCCTTTGCTCTGTATTCTCTACCATTAAAAGTTAGGCTCTTCGGTTCTCAGTTCCCCCTTTTGTTGCCTCAACCACAAAAATCACCCCACCCTCTCTGTCTGTACCACTCCTCTTTCTTTCTTTCTTTCTTTCTTTCTTTCTCTGTGCCACCCCTTCTTCTTTCCATCCATCCGGCCTCTCTCTGCCTCTTACCGCAAATCTAAATCTGAGCCTGTATTTATCCTCGGCCAGTTTCCTTGGGACAGTCTGAACACTGTGTGCACATGTAGGTGTGTGTATCAGTGGTGGATCACAGACAAGTCTTCAAATGTGCTCACATGCATTATTTACATCTAATATGCAATGCAGATAGAGCCCAGAGTAGTTACAAAAAAAAAAAAGAAAAAAAGATGGGTATTCAAATCCTGGACAACCTGTTCAGTGGTTTACCTTTAGTCCCCAACCACTTCCACATACAGTTTTAACTTTGTTTGGACTACAGATAGAAAATGAATACACACACAGTGAAGTGTGTCATTATGAGGAAAAAAATGGATATCTGCTGTTGCAAAAAGACAAAAACAATTCCTGGCATGAAGTGTAGAGCACATTATGAGTCATTACTGAAATTATGAGTCATTTTAAAAGACCCTCCCATCTTAAAAAAAAAGGGAAAAAAAAGGTTTACATGGATAAAAAGCATGTTTTCCACAAAATAAAAATAGACATCTTTCAGATCGCCATTTGGAATAAAGCGACTCCATGCCCCCAGGTAACCTTGTAAATCATCTGAACAAGCCCAACATCACTCTGTGTGGACTAAATGCAAAAATACAGACACAAAAGATTCTGCTTATGCATTCTAATGATTTCTCCAGGCTGTAATATCCCGGCTGTCAAGTTACCCATGACGCACATGCATACACACAGACATGTTTCCTGTTGTTTCAGGACAGACCACATAATAGTATTAGCTATAAGAGCGGAGACAAAGTAAGAATGTTTCTTCTTAAGCAGTGACCGAAAGCAGAGAGACAACGACTGAGGAGCAACTTACTGATTAGTAGCGTAAAAGGAAAAGAAAGGGGAGAGATTGGTTTTCTTTATTTAAAAAAGTGAGTGGAACTAAATATTTTTCCCATGGAGCTGTGACTCAGTCGGGCTCCCGCTTACTCATTTACTTAATCACTGTCTTTCGCTGCCTCGCTGTTTTTATTTCCCTATTTTTTTTCCTTGTATTTCTCCACAATGACTTATCTCCTTTTTTAACCCCCTTCCACACTCTCTCTTACTAATGCAACTTCCATTTTCAAAGCTCACGTCCATCAATTTTAAACTCTCCATCTCACTTTTCCTCCCTCCCTGTCTTTCCTATCAATCCATCACGGAGCTCTGTCATTTTTAAATGCTTCTTCTGTGTTTTTCCAACTGTCATTGTGCCCCCCCCCCACCACCACCACCACAGCCACCGCCCCCCTGCGTTCAGACCCCCTCCGCTTCTCTGTGAACGTGTGTGGTCCGGTCCGGCTATAGACCGTTACATTGTCCCAGACAGGTTGGACTGCGCCACTAGCCAGCAGACGAGGGGGGAGAGAAGGAGGGAGGTGGAGAGCGGGGGTTCCTAGGGAATGTTTGTTTTTCTGTTTCCAATTTGGTCCAGCCCGAGGAACTCCACACTCCGCTCTGTCTCAAACACACCATTCATGACGGCCTGACGTACATGATTACACACAAACACCCACTCAGTAACTCGGCTCGCTCACAGGCGCACACGCGTGCACGCATGCAGATGTGCACGTATATACCCACATACGTATAACAGCCTCACTGCCTCCAGAAAACACATACACACAAGGACATACATGTGCATGAGCAGCAATGCTTGCTAGTACCACTCAAATAGATGTGAAATCATTTTTGCCATGCAATATGAGCCCTTTATCCTTGTTCTGATCTTTTATTGTTTTCTGATTTGTTATTCCTAATGCCATTACAAATGACACGGTGGTCAAACTAATTATGCCCGTTCCTTCCTCGTTTGTCAGATTCCCCCCTCTGACTTAAGGAAAATTATTGTCTTTGAAAGGACTTTTTGATGTGTCTTGCTGTGTCTTTTAAGAGAGCTTCACCAATTACACCACATTGGGTACAGTGTTTCTAATTCAACTCAACTTTTGAATTGAAGGATGAGAAGGATTATTTCTACAGTTTCATTGGTTGGATTTTTATCTTTTTTTGTTCTGTTTTTATTTATTTAGCAATTTGTATTTTGTATCTTTGAAGGACATGCAACGCTGTCTGTTGCAAACACAGAAGAGGATGCACTTTACACATGTTTACAGCTGAAAGTTAATGCCAAGAAAAGGTCCCTTAATGGGACCCAATAATGGATCAAGCAGTTGTTATATTACATAATAAAAATTCACAACCGATCTGATCTTCTGATAAACAAAAAGGCCAGCACATAGACAGGTAGAATGTTCTGGTACAAGGTTGTTTTGGTTATGATTCTTTGTGAAGTGTCTTTTGTTTTTCTTTAAATTTTGTTACACTAGATCAATTACAATTCAGGATAGAGCAAAATAGTTTTTCTAAATCCACAAAGCCAGATGAGCAGATATCGTACAGTTTGTTGGAAGTTAAAGAGTTTTGTTTATCCATAGCAGCAAAGTTTGTTGAAAGCAAAACATTTTACTGAAACTATTGTCATTTTGGCTCAGCCTGTCTTGCTTCATGGCCTTATAAACTAATAAAGTGTGGCAATTAAATATATCTAAATTTAAAGATGTGCTAAAATTTCACTTTAGCATTTAATGTTTGAAATGTCACGAGTAGGAGGACAACTGAAGTTGCAGCCCCACTTTGTTTGTTCTGGAAATACAAGCAGAAAAACTAATGTAGATCCCTTTTTTCTTTTTTTTTTTGCTGTTAACTGATCACTACTGCAACATGGATTTAACTTTAAGATGAATAAGAAGTTAAAAAGCAGGCAAATGCAACAGGAAAAGGATATTCCTCAACACAGATTTAAACTTAATCTGAAATTACAAGAAGCATTTAAATGCTCAAACGGGATAGAAATTTTAATTTACATTACAATTGTGATTTACTGAAAACACATCAACCAACAGACAGCTGGGTCAGTTTTAGTTCAGGCAATATCAGTAGTAAACCAAAGCATTTTGAACACAGCACCAGTGCTGCATTTGACTTAGGTTCCATGTTTGTGGACGATTTTCTCCTGATTCCTGTTAGGATCCGACTGGCATTTGGTCCTGGCTTGTTTTAAATGTCTATAAAGTCATTTATGAACAAAATTTCACAGCCATTCTCCACAGGACTGAGCATTCCTTGACATCAGTGCAAAACAACAATCCCTTCATGCAAAACACCACCTATACTTGTTTGTAAGCAAATCCTGATGTTTTCCATCAAGATCTAAAGGGAAGGGGGCGAATTATGCGCCCAGTCTTAAAGGGAGATACATGCATTATTATTAGGTTTAACCATAAACAAAATTCTCACATTACCTGGGACATCACATTGAACGTTTGTCCTTATAAACAGTCAAAACTTCGGTACTATTGCCGCCTTTCCAAGCATGATATCATTTTAAAGTTAGTGAGTGAAAACTCTGTTAAAGCAGTTTTCTGTTTGACAGACTGATGGAACAGGAAAACAATAAAACAATATGGTTTTTATCCCTCTGCTAGAAAGTACTTATTGCTCCCAGAAGAGGACATGTCAGAAAAATGGAGCCCGCTACGAGCAGTTCATCTGAGTCATCTTCATTTAGTGTCAGAACATCTGACACTACATGCTGATTGTCCATGTCAAAGACGGGGAGTGCTGATTTTCATACAGAACATGCAGAATATTTCTCCATTCTAGCTGGATTTCTGCAGTTTTATCGCTTTAATCCACAGTTTGAATCAAAGTATAGTAAAAACACCCACAAAGTAAGCAGGCTTGGCCAAACATGCCATCATAATAATGTCAGGACTTAAGAGGTTTTACTTTTCTACGGATCTCTTTTAGAGCTCGACAAAATTCTGAAATGGAATGCAAAAACACAATTGCAACCTTTGCGCTACATTTCAATATCCACTTTGCTCAAACTCACACCGTCTGCACTGATTTATCTAGCTGGTAAGCCGCTTCGCCTGCTGTCGACAGTCTGCATCAACAACAGAACAAAGCAGAAACTCCTTCATCAAGTTTGTTATGACACGAGAGCACATTGTGCCAGCTCTTGTGAACATCACTAAGTAACCTTGATCAACCAGATCTTTCAGCTGCTTGGGTGAAAGCTGAGGGAGTGGTCTCTCTATTCAGAGCTGTGAGCAACACCCAAAGCTTTCAAGCTGAGCTCTGACACAGATTCACGTGCAAGTCACCGACACATTGTCACTTCCCCTGTAATAAAGAGGATCCTCTTAGTGCCTCCAAGTGCATAAATAAACAATCTCCAACAATAATTTTAGTCAGCTTCTTCTTATATAGTGTGGAAATATTGTTTTAGCCTTAAAACATTTTTTTATAATTTCAATGACTAAATAAGCATGCAGGAGAAATAATCAATGATTCATAGCTTGTTAACTAAAAAGGGAACGTTTTGAAGTAAACGGGAGAAAACGAGACCCAAGTGATGACTGATAAACTGCTGCCGTTGCTGGTAGAGGAGACAAACTTACCAGCCACATTCAAAGGAGCACCCACATTTGCCTCGTGAACGGTGTTAAAGTCCTGCCTTGATGTACGATAGTAACAGGGAACCATGAGCTGCATAAATCAACACGGGACTGTTGATTCTGACCTTGCACTCCACAGCTAAGACTCTCATACATCAAAAATAATGGAGAACAAACTCTGCTTCAGTGGTGGTTGTAGGCGTAATGGAAGGAACTAGTAGCTGCATAAATCAACATGTTGATTGTTGACTCTTGCCTGGCTGTCTTTCCCCCCAAAAAAATTCAGAAAACAAATTAAACTTCTGCCAAAAACATGCACACACATACACAGAGACACACACACTAAGTGTGCCAGACATATCTGATGATTTTAAACAAACACACACATGCACACACCCCGTACATGCGTACGTACGAACGTATGTGTGTGTTGTGATTAGGAATCTCTGTCTGGGTAAGCTCAAACATTACGTCAGTCACACAAACACAACCCACACACTCTCTGCTACACACTTGCCACTCAACAAAACTCTCTTTCTCAAGCGCACACACGCACAATTTCCATTCCTGGAGAATCGGACGTTTCCTGCAAGCGGCCGGCTCAACAGAGAAAACGTCTGCACACGCACATACACACACACGCACGCACGGCGGAACATTTTCAAGCCACAATGTTGACATTATACTGCTTTCCAGAGCCCTTCTATCTGCACGCTGTCCAAGTGAAGCAGTGTGTCCCTGTTGAGCACTATCGGGAATCAACACTCTTTTTTTTTCTAGACGTCAGTGCAGGGCTGGGCTCCACACAGAAACTGGACTTGAATCAAAACCCAAAGCCAAACATGATCAGAGTATCCCTGCAACTCAATGCAAGTTCTCAATTGAAGTATTTTCATGGAAATGAAAGCTTTTTTTTTTTTTTTTTTTACAAACGGACACTAGTTGAGTCCAAAGTATTTGTGTTGCTAACTTTTTCTTTTTCTTCTTCTAGAAAGCAACAAAACTGATCCAGTATGTGCAAGCCAAAGAAACTTTCATTATCCAGAAGTGCTGCAAGACTATCCTTCCAATGATGTTCATTTGCAAAGAGGGAGAATAACTACCCCAATGCCCGGGAGTCGTATCACTCCTCTCATAGTGTAGATGATACAACAGTTTCCAAAAACTAGATCAGAAGAAAAAAAGAAAGAAAAATTTACAATTGTTTAAATATTGATGTTAACTGCACCTTTCTTTTTCCAGTTTCTCACACCCCATACATCAGAGTCGCTTTATAATCAGACACACATCAGTCAACAGTTTTTGGCTTTAACAGTAACAATCTGTCACAGTCAGATTTACAGCCCAGCGCACGGCAGCACACTTTCTCTTTGCGGACCAATAACCTGCATATGAAAAGTTAAAATGAGCCCTAAGCCTCCTTCTCACCTTCTCACGCATGTTCTGCAAACCGCTCATCTGGTGGCAACTGAACATGTCAGTGTCATGTATGAATCCCCCCCCCCGGTGCTTTCCTGTAACATTTTAACACAGAAATCTGACTAGCTTGGACCTAGTAACATATCCGTATCACTTTCAACATAGTGTAAGTGTGAACTGCTGCAACCACATTAACAGGCGAACACGCACCAGTTAATATGAAATATGATCAGCTGCTCCGAGGAATCCGACAGGTTGTCGTATTAAATAAATAAATAGCAGCGCTGCGACTGTTCCTCTGTCATGGTTTTAATCTACAATAAATAGCTGCAGCACTGAGTCATTTCATACTTTGAGCCAAATGAAGAAGAAAAGAAAAGTGTTTAAGCTGTAGCAGAAAGTTTATGCTTACTGACTGATCATATAGCGGATCTGCAGCGCCCCAAATGTTTGTTGCACTCTTTTAATCCCCATCTCCTCTCAGATCTCATCTGTGGAGATCTAAGATCCACTTTTTTCCCCGCATTTGCTCCAATCTTCCTTCAAACTTTAGTTTAAAACAAACTTCTCCGTGTTTCATGGCTGGATATTTTTAAGACAAAAGTAAAACTGTAACTCTGGATAGGTGAAATAACATCACGTTTTCCTCCCGGCCATAACGACTACATTGTTAGTACATCACATTTAATATCACATGGTTGTAAAAATGTAAGCAAAACATTTAGAAAAGGGATCTTTCAACCGCCTTCCTCCATTGTTGCCATTTCTAAATTAAGATTTAAGATCTTTATTTATCATTTAAAAGGGAAATTAACATGTGTATCAGCAGCAATTTACAGAAAAGAAAGAGATAAAAACGGTAACAGTAGAAACAGAACAGCATACCAATAACCACAGGAATCACAAATTACACAACCACTTCACATTGATCATGCCAAAATCAATTCTTAAAGTGATATGACACGTTGTGAGTAAACTGTCCCTCCATGAGGATCATTTTATTATACTGCACATCATGTAACATCCAATCATGAGTGAATCTCACATATTGTGCACACAGTGGGTCTTTCGATCACATTCACAGGCATTTGTGAATGAAGGGAAAGGTACATTAACTGAAAGATGGCCCGTGTATGCATGACTCAATGCAATGTCTTTAAGAGATCGCTGAAGCTATTCATGTTACACATCTCATGTGTGAAAAGAGCTATAGTAAGGTAGACATGGAGCTACAGCCTAATTT
Organism: Leptatherina wallacei; assembly: GCA_028567055.1. NCBI lineage: Eukaryota > Metazoa > Chordata > Actinopteri > Atheriniformes > Atherinidae > Leptatherina > Leptatherina wallacei. The sequence continues at coordinate 16,911,822 of JAOXYM010000018.1, forward strand.
CCACTCCAACAAGCCGTCCTCCATAGGACTGAGCAGAAAGTGCTGCATGGAGGTTTGAGCTGTGGCACGCTTGCTTGAGTTTTTATTCAAAATAATTTCCTCTACATCCTGGAGGCTGTGAATGGCTGCCACGAACAGCATGGCGCTAAACGGCAATCATTCAACAAAAATTACAAGATTATCTCTTGTGAGTTTAAACAAAACTGCAGTGCCCCAAACGTTTGCTCTACTTTTCCAACCCCTGATCCCAGCTCATCTGCTGAGATCTGACACTTCTTTTCTTCCTACATTTCCTCCCCATCGCCACCATTTTCAGCTTTAAAACGTAACACTGCCGCTTCTTAAGTTCTTATTCTGAGGAGAATTTTAACATCCAACAAGCTCTTTGATGCCCTTTGCTTCCTAACCTCATGTGTATAGTCTAAGTGAAGTTGTCATCCCTAAGTGGAATGTTACTGGAGTAGATTATATTCTAAAAACAAACCAAGACGCACTTGTTTTTGATCTTACTCTTTATGACATAAAGCCGCTTTCAGTTCCCCACAAGATAAATCCAAAGTGCACTTCTGCGTGACACCTAGCCGAACTAATCCGGAATACATTTTAATTGTTTGAAAGCAAAAAAACATGGGGTGGTTTTATCACAGCAGACAGATCGTCTGAAAGTGTCAAGAAGCATAACCTTTAACCGTTTTATACAAAACATGGAGCGTCCAATCGTATGAAAGAACACAAGACAGCAGAAGGAGTGGCTACATGAAGAGATTACAAATCTGTGATCGTGCAAGATTGACCGTAGCTTTGTTAAACTACTCCCAAACAAGAATATTCAGACACAATGCAGACATTTTTATATGGGATGGGAATTCAATCTGACCACTTAAAGCGAGAATTTGCAAGCGAATGAAAGAAGGAAAAGCAATTCTTCCAGCTTGATGAAATCAACCTCTAAAGAAAAGGAAGAGGACAACTTGAGTGTGAAGCACTAAAAAGCCCAAAAGCCATGTTGCAGAACAAACGCCATGCCCCCCACTGTGCTATTCCACCCTCTGCAACACACACACACACACACAACTCTCACACATGGGCCTGAGGTAAATTTAACTGTCAGCCGTAAAGTTTTCAACCATGGCAAGTGATCTTTTGCCCCCTTTTCTCGCCCCAGTTTTCCTCCTCTGGTTCATGCTAATGAGTCCGTCCTTCTGTTGTCCATCGCTTCTTCCTTCCATTTCTTTTCTAACTCTTATCATTCTCCTTCCCCCTCACGTTCCACATCTTTGTCAATTGCAGCCTCTTTTTTGTTTGCCTTTCTCCTTTCCCTCTCTGCTCCAGTCAGTCTATCGGTTTTTCCATCCCTCACACCCCGACACCAACCAGGAATGTCTCTATATCCCATATTTCTTATCTCCTACTTCCTTGCTTCCAAGAAATGAAAAACTATCCTTTCCTCTGTCCATTCTAGCCTGACCCCCACCCCCTCCTCGATTACCCCAACAACCCACACACACTTCTGACCGTGGGCCTCTGACACCCACCTCTTCGTCTCCCGCCAACAAAGGTCTGAAAGACCCCCAGATGTGTGCCCCCCTTCATTTCCATTTCAAAAAACAGAACCACCTCCCTCCCTCCATCATCCATCTATCTGTGCAACCACTTTTTACACAGAATAGACTTCAAAAACACCCTGTTACACACTTATCAGAGAGGGTTTTTTTCTTCAGTTTCCTGAGAAACAGAACTGAAGAAAAAAATGCAACGTTAGCCATGACAAAGATCTCTTAGATCCTTCAGGAAGGAGTTCGCCACTGTTTAACACAATCTACTATTAATAATAAAAGACTTCCTCTTTTAAAGATACTCTTTGAAAAACATGCTGAATATCAAAAATATTTCAACTCAGAAGAAGAAACATGCTGATGAAAACAGATTTTAGATTTCAGAGAATCTCTCTGCTTTTACAATAATGGCTCAAAACCACAATGAGCTCTGATGACATGATCCTTTCTGTTGTCAAAGACGCAAATTTGCCCGAATAAATCTTGATTCTTCAAGGTTACCAAAAGTGGTAACACTTAATTATGCTGTAATCATTATTACAGTTTAATAAATTAGGAATATTTGAGATGATCACAATTATTTTGCCACTCCACTGTTGTGTTTTGATATGTTGGTACAGCAAATGTAGACGGAGTTCAGCAGCTATTGATAAGCATTTAAAAGTGGACATTTTAACATCACATTCTATTAGCTCAATGACTAAACATTAATTGAGCCTAACATATTCAAAAATGAACAAAGAATTGTCATCTTTGCCCAACAATGCTGAGAAATGGAAGAAAAATCAACAAATCTGTGGCAACTTCTTTAAGCCAAGGATCGCTTGACCTTACTCAGTCGTAGAAACCGGTTTTTACCGGCTGGCTTTAAGTATACGTTCCTTTCATATATTTCTCTTTAAATAAATGACTATTGCTGCACTCTCCAGCCATACTGAAGCCCAGGTAAATCAATTCAAACAGCCATTTGTGACCAATGTAGCATTATATTGTAGTCCCTAAAGAAAAACAGAGATTTGGGCTGATCTGACTGATTTTATCTATTAAGTAAAATGTGTAGTTACTGTATATCGTAATGTGTTGATGCAAAACTCAGCTGTTAACAGGTGAAAATATACATATGCATAGATGTACATGTTTATGTACATATACACATTACGAACAGATTTAAACAGCAGATGGATCAAATAATAAATCAGTTTTGTTTCCTAATTATCTAACGAATGTTTAATAAATGAATCAGCTGGTCTCTTCAGTCAGAAAACACCAGCTCTGAAGACATTTTTTTAGATTTCCCTGAAATCTAAATTATGTAACAGGCCTGTTTCCTTTACCTGGTTTGGAGAGAATAAAAACCGGCTGCAATCACTAACCGAAGGGCAATAACTAAAAGCAAGAGGCCCCAAGCAAAACCAGTCTCCTTGTCCATATACAATAAAAAATAAATACATTTTTCAAAATGTTTTCAACTGAGCACAATGAGATTATTTTATCATATCACCATGAAAAAAACTGATGTTTCATGTGATTAGTTGCATAAATGATACACCTGCTACATCAAGGCTTATTTGCAAACATTGTGCCAGAAATGCATCTCATTCTCTCCCAAATCTAAAGGTGATGTCCGCTGAAGTCGTGCTCTCTAAATAAAAGCAAAGGAGCAAAAAGATATTCAGTTTAAAACCACAGGTCCAAAAGGCAGAAAAAAAACCTTGCTTCAAAAAACTAAAACATGAAAAACAAAACATGTACGCATTATCAAGGTGTTTGTTGACTGACAAATTGATTAAAAACTCCAGTTTTAAGAGATTAAATTATTCATTTCCAAAATATGTGCAACAATAAAAGCTTACTTCAAATCAAACCATCCAGCTCTAGTTTAAAATCTGGTGCTTTTTTTGGAAACAACATGGCACTAATTGCACACAATCTGCAGAAACTATCCACAGAGCCAGTCCAAACATTGCAGCTCCATGCTCTAAGAACTCTGTAGGGCTTTAAAAGAAGATGAGTCCCATTTTTATTTTCCAAAGTTTATGTGGTTTGAAGTGAAGCCCTGAGGGCATCATCTCAAACCGTCTTTGGGGCTGCAGCTTCCAACACCCAAAGCAGCAAAAGCAGTATTATTTCACCGTATCAAAAGCATTAATAAATAAAATAAAATAAAAAAATCTTCATCCTAGAGAAAAATAGGTGAGACAGTTAGCTTTGCACTTGGGGAAAGCTAACTGTCTCACAGACTCCTTCAGATTTGGGATGCAATGTCAAGCTAGACCAGAGGCGAGTTGAAAGGGTGTCATATCTCCCTGTGCTTTCTTCCTCTCTGTTACAGCCGAGCCAGCCAGGGCAACATGAATAAAATAACACAACAGGCCAGGCTGGCTGTTCATGAACTACACTTCTGTTTCCTCTTTTTTTGCTGTCCACAGACAGAAGCACACACAAAAACAAACAAATAAATAAGACCGGAAAGGCAAGTGTGACTACTTGCTTTAATTAAAGGGGGGAAAAAAAATAGAAAGTGCATGCCAGTTGTTTCAATCTCAGTTTTAATATGATGGAACGCCATAAAAAGTCTGCCTCCTATAACACACACATGTACACAGAGGAAACCACACACTGACAGACACATACATGCATGCATTCGCGCAGACAGAGGACAAAGACTACTTTGAAAAGTTACTCAGCCACCAGATGTTTTAGGCTGATCCCAGACTACAATACTAATGGGGCTGTCGGTACGTATGTGTGTGTGTGGCTGTGTGTGAGAGTTCAGACAAATGATTTTAAAAAGCAGGAAAAAGGAGTCCCCTTTCCCCAGTAGGTATAATGACAAGTCTACCGCTACACCTTTAACAGCCAAACCAACTGCTCCACATCACATACTGCAGCACACGCAGATACAAACAACACATAGATTAACAGATTAAAATGCTACTTTTAACAGCTAACAGGCTCAATGCTGTGGGCACATGTGCATAGGTGGATGGCTGGGAGCATTTCACACACATAAACTCAGCCATTCATGAAACAAAGTGGCATTAGTCCGCAATAATGCTGTACCCCTGCAAGGTATGTTGTGGATAAAAATGCACAGAGGCTACAGAAAACTTAGGAAAGTGATCTTGTGACTAGGGAGAGCACAACAGCAAAGAAACGGCACCGCAAATTTACAGCTAAATGCAATCTTTTAGAAAGAAAATACACTATCTTGACAGTGATTACAGTATTATCGTGAGCACATGACAGTAGCAGCCTTTCTCGTCTTGCATCACTGTAAAAATAAAAGAGACAAAGATTCAGCGATAAGGACACGAGGCACTTCTAGGTACAAATGAAAACGTAAAGCAGACAAAGGAAATTAACAAATTTGATAAGAAATCTGTGCGTGTCTATGCATGTGCAGGTTTTTGATTTGACTGATGACCCGGCAGACAGTTAACCTTCAGTACAGAAATTAAACCATCAGCCAGTCAGTTCAATCATAAGCAAGTAGCAAAGGAAATAGATTTGACCTCAACGGGAAGAGATAAGCTCCTACAGACTTCTAGACCAACTGATCTATCAACAAGGTGGAACTGTCTGCAGATAAATGTTGACTAATACTGCACGCGAAGCACGAGATGATGGGCAAAGATAAACAGTTGGAGCGGATGCCATATTAATGAACTACACAGAAGATTGAAATCACTTGTGAACAGACAGGAACCGCATCAAAAATAGCTGAAAACTCCGATATACTTAAGCTAAAAGCTGAAGTTACATCAAGTGCAGTTAGTTTAGCTAACATTGTCATTTATTCATTTAAATCTTAAACCTTACAAAGTGGAAAAACTGATGCAAACAGCAGGTGGATGTGTTGATTCCCAACTGCATAAAATCCTGAAAATCGCCTGCTGTAAAGATAAAGACAGCTTTTTCTCCAAGCAGATTCCCTGATTTCTTTTTTTTTCTAATTAATTAAAAAAAAACACATCCGAATCAAGCATGCAGTACTTGAGGAAAATGCGCCCCATCCAGAGACTTTTTAGCTTCAACACAAGAAAGCTAACAACATAAATCACGTTTAATTTCATTCCACTTATGCCACTGTCACATTTTCCATAGTTCATTTTCACTCTCTGCCTACTGGGTGTTGTGTGAAAACTGTGCACAATTACAGATGGTGTTTCACGCAGGAATACACTTTAGAAATCAGTGGAAATATACTCTCCACAGCAAGTTTAGATCCATTTTTGCAGCTTTCAGTAGATGTCACATTCTCTTGATTTAAGTACTTATCATGCATGCTCTGAAGGATTTCTACACCGTAGAAGAACAATAAGCACACATTTTTCTGACTCATTATGGTAAACTTGGATTTAAAAAGTCATAATTCCCACAAAAACTAACTTGTGTCATTTAGACTTTTCACACACCAGTAAATGCTTTAGAAATGATACAGGTAGTTGTGAGGTTCTGCTGTGACAGATGCAGGTATAATCTGTCCACTTCACTAAAAGCCATAAAAAAAAACCAGGAGAACTAGATCTCAGCTGATTCTGCAAGGATTCACTGAACACATTTTTATTCTCCTGAATTACAGGTTTTATTTTCATGACTAAACATTTCCAGCTTGCTTAGCTTAACTCTACCTTTTATATCTTGAATGCCAAATGTTTTTGTTTTTAACTTCCAGACTTCATGGGATGATTGATAGAACTAAGTTTTAATAAAATAAAAAGGGGGTCAAACTTTCCTTTCAGATCTGCGTGACACCAACATTTCGAACATGTGAAAGTCTCTTTTATTCACACAAATCTTATCAGGCGATCTGGTCTGAACTCGCTCCGTTTCAACACAGTCACTGACAACTGATTACTGGAAAGCTACTCTGTTGCCCGATTTGGTTTTCTTAGCAAAATCTTTCCAACCTGCGAGAACACCTTCCTTAAGTTTATCTCAAGGAAAGAGTGATGGTTATTCACAGGCTGAAATCCTCACATTTGTGTAAAACGTGCCAAGTACTCAGTTGGAGCCCATCGTCCAAAGCATTTTACACAAGGTCAAAACCCATCTAAACAGTGATTTACAGCTGGGTGTACGGGAAGCATCGCGGTGACTCTCGCACTGCTGAGTCAAAGCAGTCAGAGCTCACAACTCAAAGCACATCACATAACAACCCAGCAGGTTTCATTTTACTAGCTGCCTAACAAGCCAAGGCTGCAAAGGCTGTAAATACTTCCCTAATTATTTTTGATTCTGTAAAAGTCAGAGTGCATGTTTGCAACTAGCGCTATCTGCCACAGTTTATAGATTTTACTCACGTACGAGCAGTAAGCGGGCGTTTCAGGGCCTGAGCATTACACACGTTTGATAACAAGCGAGTCTCTGTGACCACAAGGCTATAATGCTGCCTGTGCCACCACCCTCATGTCGTGCATGTTTAACTCCACCACTTATCAGATTCCACCCTATCACGACAGAAAGGTTTATTCGCTTTCAGGTCAAAGACGGAAAAAGCGTCACATATTTAAGTTGTAAAATGTCCCCCCCTCCCAAAGAAAAGAAAATCTAAGAAAAAGAAGACTTGGAAAAAAGAATCATCTCATCCTAAACTAAGACCATGTGCTCGTTATCTGAAGCGGGCCATCTAAAAGACAGACTTTTAAGTCTGAAATAGACTAAAGACATTAGAGAAACTCAAGCCTAAACACGACTGTACAAACCACAGACGGGATGGGGATGACATTTTGGGTATTTAGCAGACACTCTTTTCCAGACTGACTTCCAGTAAATGAAGCAAGAGAATAAGCTCAAATCCTTGCATCACCACCAGTACAGGCAACTAATATAAAAGTCATGAAAGAAGAACCAAAACAATAAGCCCAGACAGTAAAAGAAGTTACAAACAACTGTGTCCTTGGGATATGAGCAAAACAGGACATCGGGTAATAAAATAGTGCTAGCTAAAAAACTGAGAGCCAAGAGAGCCAGAAGGCTAGAAAACTGTTTTTTTTCCTCTAAATAAACTACCCGTGACAAATGGGTGTTTTCCTTTATCTGAACTGCAGGCAGAGCCGAGATGAATAACGGCTGATTGCTTTAATAGATGCTATCTTTTCATCCTTATTGGAAACAATGAAAAGTTGGGACAATCATGATCATAAATGAATGGGATTAGAAAATTTGAAATAAAAATAGGAGCCGGGAGTTCACGTAAAAAGAAAAGTTGACACTAAAGAAAGGAACAAATGGTGCCGTATTGAGGTGTCTGGCAAGCGTCAGCTGAGAACTTTTGTAATGTACTACTGAAGCAACGCTTCCTATATTTTTAACCATCTGACATGTGAAAATATATAAAGCAAAAACATAACTCAAACTTAAGTTTTCCTAACATATTCAGCTAAGATTTATTTCTGAGGCTTTTATCGCCTCATAAATCAGCATTTTTAAATATTCACTTCTAGTATTCATCCAGTAGGTTTTGAGGTTGCCATAGAAATCACTGAATACAGTTGTTATTTAAAGCAAACGATAAGACGGTACTGGAAGAAAAAAATCTGTCATCAGTTCTTCTTAAATAAATCATGAAAAAAAAGGTTGTGCATTGTTTGGACCAGGAGGACAGTGACAGCAGAAGCAGAGTCTGCAGAGGAATTCCATTTCCCTAAACTAGGGATAAACCTAACAAGTAACTTAAGTAAATACTTAACCTCACACGGAGCTTCTACTGTAGCACGTAGATGAGGAGCAACAAGGCTTTAGTAGAGGTTTTACAAACTTTTATCAATCCTGCAAGCTTGTTCCATGTCTATGTTCTTCTCTAGGGTCAGTGAGATTATTGATTTTATGGTAGAAAAATTCAAAATCCCATCAGGTTTGCAGAGCTTCTATAAGGCAGCAAAAATCGATCAAACGTCTACCAACTATTTACACCTAAAAGTAGCTTGGACCGGTTTAAAGTCTCCTCACACTCCCGTCTAAAACTGGCCCTTGTTCCCCCTCTACTGTAATGCAGCGCTGCTTTGAAACGACCAGAGACAAATATATGGCAGCCCACAAAATCACTACAGTTGTTCCTCATGTCTTCCAAAACATCAAACCATCAATAAAACACAGGAGATACATTCCAGCTAGTCGAACAGGACATTTCTGACTTCCTTCGCACCATGTGTTCTCTCTGCCTCTCTCTCAAAACTTTCTCTCCTCGGAGCTCCACCACAGGGACTTCACATATTGCAGCCATATGAGCGAGCCATGGACGTCTCTGCAGCACATACAGACACACACACACACACACACACACACACATTTGCACTGGAATAAACGCTTTGCTGTCTCCCACTCTGTCTCACACACACATACGGGAATGAGTTTTACAAGCAAGAGGCTCTCTTTAGGAAGTTGTCAACTGTTTTGACGTTTAATAGCAGCTACGAACAAGGCCGTAAGATACAATAATATCTAGTGTCTGGATAGCGGAAAATTTTAAAACATCACCACATCAGGCTGGTACATTGGAGGACCGAGCATTTTAGTTATTTTATAGAACACAGTTAAAAGTTGTACAAGTTTGACATTACACATGCAAGTTATATGATCATGAAGCAGCCGCTGTTGAGGATGACGGCTCTGGTGTGTCCGATTTAAAGCGAAAAATTGACTGACAGAGAAGTTGGATGTGAAAGGGCATCACAGCGCAGTTTTGACTATTACAAATAACTTAAAAGTTTTGTTTTAAATGAGAACTGTAAGTTGATTAGAAGCAGATGATCCTGATCTAAGTGCATTAAGCTGCTGAATTGATAATATCCATGTCAGCTTTTATTTTTTAAAGCAAAAAAAGCAAAAGAAAACATGATTAGTAAGAAATGCCATCATTACACATTGCAAGGCATTGGAAAGCAGATGTGAAAACACTCGTAGAAAATTTTAAACTTGGAGCGGCATACGTCAGAGTTTCTGTGACCCGTTTAGTGCTCGTTCTCTTACACCTTTTACTAACCTTAATGTAAATATAACAGTGAAAACTCAAAACTACCAGTTTTGGTGTTGCCATGCTGCAAGCAAGACTGCAACACAAACTTAAACTTAAAAGTTGAATCCATCGTCTTTTTCTCCCTTAACGTGACCCTGACTGTTTTATGAGTAGGAAAGAAGCATCTGGTTAACTTTTCTCCTTGAGCTGTGGCTG